>OMKL01048825.1:0-15057 GCA_900302295.1 Parasudis fraserbrunneri
CTATCTATCTATCTATCTATCTCTGTGTCTGTCTGTCTGTCTGTCTGTCTGTCTGTCCATTCGTGCGTCCGTCTGTCACATCGGAGATTATAACGCGACCACGCTAAAAGAAACGTTCCGACCGCTCTGCTGTAGTTATTCCAGCCTCACACGGATCGGGATCAGATTGAGGCCAGCTGGCCTTCGGCGGCCATTAGAAACCCGGGCTGAGAGCAGGGATTAGAAGTAACAGTGTGTGAATCACCACCATCGAAATATGTGAAAAGAAACAGATGCCAGAAGCAGCCAGCTAACCGCGGCACCAATAACCATCTAGTGGCTGTGTACGTGTATGTGTGTGTATATGTGTGTATGTGTGTGTGGGTGTGTGTGTGTGTGTGTATGTGTGTGTATATGTGTGTGTGTGTATGTGCTCTGTGTGTGTGTGTGTGTGTGTGTGTGTGTGTGTGTGTGTGTGTGTGTGTGTGTGTGTGTGTGTGTGTGTGTGTGTGTGTGTGTGTGTGTGCCCAGGCTTGATCCCTGCGCATTGTCAGGGATGCTACACTTTCATACAGAAGATCTGAGAGGTGCCCTCCCATCTTTTTGCTTTCTGCCATATAACTGATATCGTCGTTCCTCCGACCGCTGTTTCCTACTGCTCTTTGTCTGTCTGAACCCACCATCCTTTGATTTTTTTTTTCCCCCACAGAGGCAGTAACAATATGCAGCGAGGCAGGGTTCGCTTGACATTTCGCGTTACACTGAGCATGCCCACACTTCCACTTCCGCTTTATTTATTTATTTTTTTAAGGGAGACACATGACACTAAGAACTGAGGCGTAGGAGGGGTAGAGGGACTGCTCCCTTCTCTCCTCAATCATCCATCACTCACTGTAGTTTCTCGCTATGGTGAAGAAGTTAGCTCAATCTGGAAAACCTAGGAAAAGTTGAACCCCCTCACCGTCCGGCAGGCTGATTAATTGATAATGTTAACACAGAGGTCTATGCAGAGAGGAGTGAGAGAGAGACGAGAGTCAAGGTCTCCTCCTCACACCTATAGCTCTGGACCTCCGAGATGCAGGATATTTAGTTATTTATTATCACCTGGGTGTTCGCTGTAGCATGGATCACTTCTCATCTGTAAGCTGATCTGGACTCACATCAGACACATATCATAATATAAATATGTCTTTGTATAATATATGAGTGTTTTTAGTCTTTTGTGTGATTTTTGATGTGGTTTTGACTGATGTGTTTGACGTTGCCTAATGCTCTGGTGTATTTTCAGCACATTTTGGTGTTCGCTACCAGAAAGATTATTCAGAATTAATGGCCACTAAAGAGGTGCTAGTTTACAGTGGGAGAAAAAAAAACACCAGATGGCTCTTTCATACTCCCTTTGCTACAATATGTTACCCCTAATACTATAGCGTGGCTGTCTATTGCAGTAAAGAACAGAAAGAAGGACAGGATGAGAAGGATAATGAGTGATGAATCAGATGTGATCTTAGGACAGCTGTAGAGACACATTGTAATATTTGAAGCTTTATGAGTAGTCAGTTCCAAGGCTTCTTAGGGATCCAAATAAAAAAAAAAAACTTCTCATCATAGGACCCAAGCTTATTGACATGTATCACAAACATATTAGGCCTACTGCTGTTGTCATGTGGGGAGCCACCAGAAGAATGTCATTTTGGGCCCGGACACATTTAGACAAAAGACCAATTGTCAAAGGCAACAAATTTTTTATCAATGGGCAACTGTATTAAATATGGCTGCCCCCATGTTTGATGTCATTCAGTCCACCTAATCTCATCCAATTTTGCAGTTAGCTAGCGTTAGTACTAACATTAGCAACCAAACATTATAAAGCTAATGTCAGCTACCAAATGTTACCGCTACCTACTGTTAATCAAAGACCATATTCTTGATTAGGCTGTTAGCTGTAACATTTGGTAGCTGACATATTTGGTAGCAAGTGTTAGCAATAGCACTACTCTGCAAAAGTGGATGTGTTCGATCCGTTGCATTGCGAGGTAGATTATGAGGACTGAATGACATCAAACAGCGGCAGCCATGCAGTTGCCCATTAGGGTTACAAGGGTGTTTCAATGGAAACCTGAGCTTGCCAGGGACTATATACCTTGAATGAATGCATTTGAATTCCTCTTCAAATTCTCATTTCTTTCTCCTCACTTTTATGTGCATCTTCACTGTAGGCCTGCCGTCAGAAAAAAAGGAAATAAAACACTGAAGGAAGGTGCCCAAGGGCTATCAAGGGCTCCTCTCCCCCAAAACAAAAAAGTATGCTGACAACATGGATGCTCCATACCACAGAACTGTTGCCTTTCAACTTTTGTTTGTCTTTTCTTTTCACCTCTACCTGTCCACAGCCATCCTTTATGTGTATGTCTCACTGTGAAGATGGTGGAAGAACCACTATCTGGCGGTGACGGGGTGGATCAAGCCAGCCTCATCTCCTCTCCCTCTGCAGGTAGACTCAGGGTGCGTCCGCTGAACGGCGTGTGGCCGTCTTTAATGATCCTACCACCAGGGCGGTGCGCTGCGTGCCGCTCACTGTCCCAGGCTGGTACAGCCCGCTCTCTCAATATCCCTCCTCCCTCCACCGTGGGAGACCGGGTGGGGACCTGCCAGGCAACTGTGAGTTGGCCGAGGGGAAGGGTGAGAGAGATTACAAGGAAAGAGGGAGAGAGAGAGAGAGAGAGAGAGAGAGAGAGAGAGAGTGAGAGATAGTACATGAGTGAGAGAGATGTTTCTCTCCACAGTTGGCATCTGGACGGAAGTCAATTTCTTGTGTAAAGCCCTAAACCCAGCTGTCAACATATGGTCAAACATGTTGGCGGTGCCCTGGTGGACATGATGGAGAGCGTCTGTCATGACGTCTCTCCCTTCCTCTGTCTCTGTCTCTGTCGCTTTGTGTCTCTGTGTTTCTTTTTATAGCGTGGAATAGCATGGTCTGGCAGACCTGATCCTCCATACCTCATACACACCCTCCCTCATGCAGGGTCTGGATCTAGGCAATAACATCCTAGCTGGGTAACACGTAATCTCTCTGTCTCACTTTCTTACTTGTTATCTTGGTCTCTTCATACACCACCCCACCCCCCCAATTTGTTTTCCTTTTCTCCTCTTTGGCCTGCTTACCCCTACTGTACTACACTCTTTCATCTCCCGGGTGGCCTAGTGTTTAGAGAGAATGTTCTATAACCAGAGGGTCACAGGTTCACTTCCCCAGACAGCAAATTTGCTCCTCCTTGTTGAAGTGTCCTTTAACAAGACACTGAGCATGTCTGAAAACCCTAAAAAGTCTTTTTAATACTGAGGTTAATTAGTCTTAACTTTATGATGGTTGAATAGGCCATCTCTACTCTACTGGATCTCTTCTGTTGTCTGGGTTTTATTGAATATACTTAGCATGGTTACTTTCATGAAGTGGATTTATACTTTATTCCCAAAATGCAGTGCAGTATTACAACAAAAGGCATGAATTCACTGATGTGATCTACAAACAAAACAATCATGGAGGCGGACAATTTTAAACCCCCATGCCAACAATGTGCGTAAGTAGATTAACTGTTAACTTTTGTCTGTTCATCACAAATGATGTAACACCCAACCAAGTTAGATGCGACATATCGCTACTGTTGACCCTAATGTCATGCAATGTGATTCTACCTGGTCCTACCTGCATGGGCACCGCAAATGGCTGACCCTGTGCTCTGACCGCTCCGGTGAAAAATGCGTACGCGTATGTGTTTTTCAGAGGAAATCGTTTGCCCAATTAAAGGAATATTTCCTTTTGGTATAACGTTTTGTCGTTTTTAGTTTTGGCTCTTGTAGTTTTTGGCTCGCACATCCCCGTGTGGGTTACTGAACCGCCAAGCAATATCGAGGACTCTCACCACCACTCACCTGACATCTGCACTAAAAATATGTACTAAAAGCCATGGACATGAACAAAGCAAAGTAGACCCAGGTAAAATAACAGTATGTTATTTCAGTCTGTTATTAAATTAGGAGTACTGATCTGAGACCAGATTGGCTCAAAAGTCGATGCGATGTTGTACATGGTCGTGTGACCTGAGCAGTGATCCCAGAGCAATACTCCTGTTCAGATATGTGATCAATATGGGCCCATGTTGGGAAGTGTTTATTTCCCCCTCACCTTAATTCATCCAGAAAACATTGAGACTTATAATGCTCAAATGTATTTCTGTGGTTTTGTCATTTTTAAATTGAATACTCTGTGAGCTCTTTTCAGAGCAAGTACTCACAATATCTAGCTGTGTAGCCTTTAATTATGCATGCACTGCAGAAAGAAACTAAAGGAAAGGAGCCATTGTTCCACAAGAAACAGACAGCTTTGAAGAAAACTTGTGGATATGTCCTCTTATGACCGAGGGAACTCTTTAATACTTTATCAGCTGTACTGTTTTCAAATTATAACTGCACTGAAATTCTTCTTTAAAAAAAACAAAAAAATGGTTGGGTAAAATAAATCGTCTGTGACACCAAGTGCAATACATATTGAAGAGTTCAAGAATTCTGTTAAATTCACTGCTCATAAATGCTGCCCTTCGCACAAATCAAGAGCACACTTTTGATTTGGCTCGATCTGTAGTGTTGCTGCCTTTAATGCTGGAAAGCATAAAGGACACATGGTTCAAAGCTGGGTGGAGGTTTCACCCAATGAGAGGAAGCAAAAGTGTTACATGAATGACACCACACATTCACATAGCATACAATCGCCTGCATTGTTGCATAGCAGTTTCTTTATAACTATAGGAACTCATGGTGGCCATTAAACTCTCCACATGACGAGAGTCATAACATGTCTTAATGAGCCTGGAGCGCGACATGTATTGAATTTGGGTCCCCAACTGCCAAAATGCCTTTACTGTTTTAACAAAAAAAAACAGCACTCCAACATGTTTTGCCCGCAATGGCCTCTGTCATGGTGTGAGTCACAAGTAGAAAGAACAAAAAAATGAAAGAACCAATTGACCATAATTGGTATGAAGGCAGTGGCCAAACCTCCTCCTTTTGATATCTGTATACATCATTTGAAGGACAAAAAAAAATAAAAAAAATAAATTGCCTCTCAATGTACAAAATTGTTATTGGCATTACATTTTAATTATCTGTATTTTGTACGACTAAAAAACTAAAACAAACAAGCAAACACACAGAGCTTGTACAAAAGATGTTCTGCTTGAATGATGAGAAGATGTTTGTTGTTCTATAACAGGAACATCTTTGTTAGACATTTCTACAGCCATTAAGCCACTTCAGACTACGCTGCGCTCTGTTGTCCCAATGAAGTGCATAGCACACCAAAGGTCAAATCTTGAGTCCCCTCTCTCTCTCTCTCTTTCTCTCTCTCTCTCTCTCTCTCCCACTCCCTCTATGTTTGTTTGTCTACTGCTTTTGTCCGTCCTCAACGGTTTTCTTCCACGCTGTACTCTCTCAGATAGAGAGAAAGGAAAAGAGAGATAGAGGTTCAGAGAGATGACAAAGAGTGTGAGCAGCTGCAAGTCCACATGGTTTATTTAGAGGGAACACGCCGTGATTTAGCCTATTCTTTATTCTCTTTCAGAAAGGAAATATCATTTGAGTCCAGAGAAACAGATTTTATGGGACTATTGGCTATTTTCACAGCTAGTAAATACCTTTCGTTATCCGTGGCCATTGAAATGGATCTTATAAGGTCAGTTGTTATCTTTCACATCACTGTGTCTGTTTGGATGAAAAAGTGGCAAAAATTGCAACACTAACAGTCTTGGAAAATCCCATCAGCGTTTCAATACAAGGAATAATGTTACAAAAGTGGATCCGAATCAATATGTTTTGAGAAAATGACAAAAATGTGTTTACTACAGCACAGAGAGAATGTACCACTATTGTAACGACGCCCACTCCCGCAGCACGCACCGTGTTCAGAGTGTGGTGTATCAGAGGCTCCCAAATTGTTTATCCAAGAGCAAAAGCACAAACGTTTGATATCATGTGTGGAGATACACGATAAGCCAATGAAGCGCGACTCTTAATGTGGACACGGCAGGAAAAGTGAACCAAAAGATTAAAAAAAGGCCTTGAAAAAGCAAAGCGAAGGCCTGAAGAAACCCAAAATAAGCAGCTTGCGGAAAGCCTAATGCAGCCCTGCAATAAACAAAATTACAGATTAGCTTGGCTTCAGTTCGCATTTCTGTAACCCCTGAAAACTGATTTCCTGTTTATGTAGATGGCTAAGATAGGGAGAGTTAGGGAGTAATTTGAAGCCATATTTCAGCTGACAGTTACAAGAACAAACTCCCTACTTGACGTGCATGTGGTGACACATACGTTGTCACTCATATGACTCTTGTGACTCAGTGTGTGTGTGTGTGTGTGTGTGTGTAAGTGCACATATTCTTGGTGTGAGTAAGAATGTGCAGACAGGAAAACCTTTAGGCTACATTCTCATGGTCCCCAGACCAGTGTTACTATGACTGAAATGCAGGGCAGATTGAGCCCGGGAGGAGAGAGGGAGGAAAACTTGTCTGTACTGGAGTACAACTGATAGCTATCTATCAACAGGAAAGGAGAAGGGGGGGGGTATAGGTCAGATACCCAGATATAGTACACATTTTTGAATACATTTAGTAGAAACCATGATACATTGTAGATTGGAACTGCAAGCCAAGGCCTATACATTGAATAAGGTCTAGCCAAGAACGACAAAAACAGTCAAGCTTCCTCGATAACAATATGGAAGTGCGGTGACCATAACTGTTTTTGTTAGCCAAACTGTTACTATTCAAATATTTATACTAGAGGTCTTCACGGGTCCAAAAAGTAGTGCCCGGACCCAAAAAAACCCGGAAATGTACTACCCAGAACCGAACCAGAACCTTCTATTTTTAGGAAAACAGACCCGAATCCACGATTTAGAGCGGTGTATGTGGATGGTTGATATTGTCATAAGAAAACGTACATCTTACCTGGTAACATCAGCCTTCTTGTAGCTTTTCCCTTGGGGCTGCCTAATGTTAAATCCATCCATCCTTGCCAAGAAAGTGGCTTGGTAATCGATATAAATCCACATTTTCTGTTATTCTTGCTGATGGAAAGGTGTGGCCATGGAAATTGCTCTCCTCGCAGCAATTCAACTGGCCTGTGATACAATTCAAATACACCTCCGTCTCACTGTGTGCCAATACAAAGTCTCCACTTTTAAAGCAAACACATAGTATTCTCTGCACCCGCATCACGTATTTATTGAATAAAAATGCATCAACCCTGCTTTCATGGGCCATTGGAGGAGGACGTATGTTATTTAATTTCACTTTTGCTTTTAGAAATTCAACAGTTATCGGTTTTTCAAGTGACTCAGGCTGTGTTTAATTTGTATTATTTGGTTATTTTACAGTATGAAGTGAATTATAGCAAATTCATCATTATTTTAATTAATAACACATACTTACTCTGAAATCAAAACAATGGAAATTATTGGTTTTGTGCAAGACAAATGAAAGCTGGGGTAGAGGGATGCCGAGTTGAGAGATATTTTGTGTGTTATGTAGGTGCGTGCGTGTGTGTTCCACTTTGTTCTCCAATAGTCCAGGACCAGTTAGGCTAGAATCACTAATCTTATGAACTCATGTGGGTGAATAATTTTTATTATTAATTAATTTATTAATTAATATGTAATATATGTAATTTATTTAATTTGTAATATATTATGTACAAAAATAAATCTACAATAAGCCAATATCCATAAAGGACACCTCCTTACCCACATTTTTATGAAAGCAAATGCCTTCCTTATATTCATTGAGGCACCAGAGAAAGAACAGAGTGACTAATTAATGTAACAATCTTGAACATTTTCATATAAATAAATGTCTATTTTGCCACACATGACCAATTGATGTAACACAATAGTGATTCTACCTATACCCAGTTCATGAATGCTTTTACAATTGCTGTTCTTGGCTGTTCTAAACAGTGGTGTCTTGAGGAACATTCCCAGTAAAATCATTTGGCACACAGGAAGTGATACGTTTTACATCACCAGCAGCAACATCAGTTTATTTGGAATGAATAGAAGACCAACTCAGTAGTTAGCATGAATTTTCAAGACAGAAAGCAAGTCAATACAGTGCAAAAAACGCAACAGAAAGGTCCTAACCGCTTGTCCTATCTTAACTTAAGTTTCAAAGATAGGAAAAATCCTATATTCCCATTACAGAAGCATTTCCTAAACTCATGGCTGTGTCCTATACTATCTCGGACCTCGTATCTTATCTTAAGAAATCCCGACTAGAACTGTAAACTCGATTCTTCAATCAGCAATCGTCCTGTCATGTCTGTATCTGTGTTTAGAATGTACACGATTAGAATGTAATATCAGCGGCTGTTTCACTTCATTCTTCGATGAGTCGGAGGCATTACCCCATCTGTTTGGGAAGTTTTCTTCCCAATTATCAGCCCAGGATAAAGATTTGAAGTGGCAATAATAATTAATAATTAACAATTAATAAGAAGAAGAATTAATTAATACAAGGTCAGGGAAATTTAAAGCATCATTAGATGGTTTGAGTAGCCTTTCAATCATAACATTTCGGTGTTCATGTTGTTTCCCATAATCATTGTCATTGCCATACAGACCTAACAACAGTGGTGCTGCCATTTTTGGCAGTTATTTTGAATTTAGGACAGGGTCAATGCCATCCTAACTTAGGATTCCTAACTTAGGAAATTCTTCAGTTAGGATGGTTCTGTAACAGCTAAATTCCTATCCTAAGATAAGATGCAGTTAGGAAACATGTTTCTGTAATGCCAAAAATCCTAAATGTCATCCTAAACTGAGAGAAGGTAGGATTTCAGACTTAGGGTTTCTGTAATGGGGCCCCAGGTCTTGTTAAAGTCGAGATGAAATGAGAAATGGAACTTGCCCGGTCATATTGTGCACCGATTAAAAAAAATCAATTTATGTTATGTTATGTTAAAATCCAATCATGTTTTCTTCCGGTGAAACGAAATATTTGTGTGCATACATATGAGTGAACCAACCAATTTCAACCAATAATATCCACCCATCAATCAATCTGCAACTTCAGTGTGCACAGAGCTAAGATTCATTACTTAGCTAGCTAGCAACAGCCCACTTTTCAACGATCAAATCAAATCGGTGCGGCCTAAACAGTGTGGACGGTCTCTGTGAACGACAGGTCAGAGTGTCTCCAAGAATGGAGTGCACGTTCTGACACCATATCCAATTATTGCAACACGGTCTGTGCGGCTTGTCTGCGTCGTCAGTAGCTCAGTGCTCAGACCCTCTGTGCAGTTGCCCAGGCCGCAATTGCCCAATATCGCAGTGTGGACTGTGCCGACTGCAAGAAGCATGAAATGACTTTTAGTCACCGTTCCTACCCTCGAAATTCATGTGATGGAACTAACAATATATAAAAAGTCCATATTTGCATTTCAACACAGAAACATCAATTTGTCATCATATGTACAATCACTTCATGCCATATACAACCATTTTCACTGCATATCGTTTCAGTTTTGTCAACTTGATATGAAGTTAGCTTAGCATTGTACCTGGCTTGCAAGCCATGATGGCCAACATTCCTTAGCTAATGGCTATTAAGCTTCTCTGTTAAGTTTGTATTTCTAAATACAGTGGAAACTGATTGTATATATGACTACAGATTGACGTTCTAATTTTGAAATGTAAATATGAACATTATATATTGTTTATCACGTTAGTTGTTCAACCCGGAAGAAGGGCAGGTACAGATTGTGATAGGAATGAGATTTACCCCACTCCCGGTCTTGTCTAGAGTTTGGTTCATCCCATTTGCTGGAGTAGTAGTGAACAAATGTTTCCATTGCATAAGTAGCCAATGCAAAATGCATGAAAACATGAATGAATGCACCTTATTTTTTAATCTTTTGCAAGTGGCCTGTGGTGTAAGCGGTAAAATGCCCTTTGAGTTGTACATTATCAAATTTTAATAGACTCCACAGAGACAACCGCCATCTGGACAGATGTGGCATATCAAGATGCTGATTAAACAGCATGATCACAGCGCAGGTGTTCCTCATGACGGGGACAACAAAAGGCCTCGAAAATGTGCAGTTTTTGTTGTACAACACCATGCCACAGATGCCTCAAGTTGAGGTGATCGTGCAACTGGCATGCAGACTGCACTGAATGTCCACTAGAGCTGTTGCCAGAGTAATGATGAATGTGATTGGTATTCTGTTCCACGACCCCACCTTGTTTTTTGTTTTTTTGTATATGTGACCGACAGATGCATGTCTGTATCCCTAATCATGTGAAATCGATAAATAAGTGAAAATGTTAAAAGTTCTATTCTATTCTATTCTGGGTATGAAACATTAAATGGGCAATGGACAAATCTCTCTGCATAAGATCAAGTTTGTGACCTAGCTAGTGATGCTTAAACCAGCCACCCCCACACCACAGCACAGTTTCAAAACTCTTTTTCAGCACCAGTATACAATGCAACACTAGTGTGTAGTGTACATGATTACATACATTTGTGAGAGCTGTGTTTTTGTGTCTGTTAAATGGCTCCCACCTCAACACCACAAATCTCCCTAATCCAGCTGCGTGTTGCCAGATTGATTGTGGGCCGTGCTTAGAAGAAATTAATTACACATTTGTTTTTCCCAGGCCTACTTCTATCAATCAGCCATAATGAGAAACCTCCAACACTACAGCACTAATGGAGGGAAATTGGCTAACACGCTTCAGTTAGGCTTTTTAGAGTCAACGTTCATCGTGATTCACAGCCGCAGTTCCCAAAAGCATCAGAGATCTGCGATCAGCATTGTTTCATTGTGAGCCAACAATATACCAAATTAGCCTTAGAATTAAGAAGCATTACTGCATCATCAACAAACATCTTTATTATTTCACTGCAAGCCAGTGGAAAAAGTTAGACATTAGTGAAATATTGACCACAAAACTTTTTCTCCCCTCAAAGCATGGCATTTTGGAATGAAAGCCTTCATTTTTGCAGGGTTCATAGACATTTTCCTTCATTAAATTCTACACATTTGCCCTGACCCATATATGACAGCATCTGTGTTAAAATTCCATGACTTCTTCTAGGTTTTTCCGTAACCATAGTAGAAACCCCTTCGTTACTGACAACAGTGTTTTGGTAGCGTACCTCATGGTGGCATGTTGGGTGGGTGGGAGGAGGCTGTAGCAAGGCTGCATGGTGGCCATGGGCATGCCTCCCTGGGTGGATGGGTAGGGCACCACCAGAGACTGCTGGTACAACTGCTGCTGCGAGACAGGCTGAGAGCCTGGAGGCACGGACACCTGCTGGGCAAAAAAACACAGCCAGATTCGGCCCCCTGTGGAGATACTACTTCTACTGGATTGACACAAACTGTTAAGTGATGTGTGTGTGTACTGGTCCAGGTAGGGCTGAGCAATGTATCAATATGTACCGTTCATCATCACTCTGTTATCGTACCGTGTTGTTTTGATATTGTGGAATCAAGGAACAAAATGTCGTGGTCTAAATTGATGCAAACAAGCAAACATTAAGTCTGATTTTTCACAAAATGATTTCTGATGATTTCTATTTGAGAATGTCAAATGAAACAGGTAGCTGCTAGCAGCAATAACAGGTTACCACACCTGCCAAAGTTGACAAAGGGTCCTTTGTGTGGCCTGATTGGGCCAAGTGTGATATGGGTGCAATACAGTCGTCAAAAAGTGACAGTGGACCTTATGGGTGCTCGAGTGAACATTTTTAGGTATGTCCAGATATATGTCTGGACCAAGGTTATAGTCTGAGCCTTAGTATTTGAAGTGCTTACTATAGTGCCCTGTATGGGCAAAATCCTTGAAATTATGGTTCCGACTCTCTTGAAGTTAATTGATTACTGGTGCAAGACAATTTTTGACCAATCTCTTAGCTTTTCTCAAAGTATGCTATAGGATGCCCTGTGGACCTGTCCAGCCAATTTTATGTTTTACAATTATGGTTCATTAGATTTTTGAATTTTATTTGAATAAATCAAAAATGGCAGCCACAAACATAGAAATAATGTATATATATATAAAAATATATATATATATAGAATTTTTAGAAGATTTTTAAATTTTGTATTACTCCCCCTAGGCTGTTCACCCGATTCTCACAAAACTTGCTGTGTGGCATCTAGGGATCAATGTCTTCAAATTTGTGATTCAGATTGTTGATAGGCCCAACCGTATGACCACGTTATCCAATCGAATTTCCGAAAAAACGCATGGTAAACACCAACTTGACAATTTGTTTGTCCTTCAATAGCAAGGACAAGTTTTGATTCATTTCACCGTATGGTGGCGCAATTCCCACAAAAAAGTTAACTACTCCTTAAGGGCTTGTCTGATCATTATGAAATGTGTAATTCATTGTTGCTTTGTGATATCCTCCCACTGTTATCAATATGAAAGTGACACAACAATATGACCTCAAAAACACATTTTGTCCTACTCCTCCTTGGTCGTTCAACTTGATTCTCACTAAACCTCATGCCTGGCATCTAGTGACCACCATTTTTAAAAGTTGTATAAAGCTGTATAAAAACTGGTACTGTAGGCCAAAACATTTTACCACATTAGGGACATGGTCAAAAGGCTTCATTGAGAGTTAGGGGCGTTTCAGGGATATACCCTGCTGTTAGGGGCGTTTCAGGGATATACCCTGCTGTTGGCCACCGACAGCGCATGTCTATCTTGGTACCTGGACCTGGGCTGTCGTTCTTTCCCTGACTCGCAGCAACAGCATTGGTAGTAGAGGTGGTGAGAAGGGCAGAGTCTCTCAGGCAGCTGAAAACGGTGGACTGTCTAACTCTGAGCTTTACATCACAAATCATTACATGTTTCATCGTATTTGTAGTGTTGCCAACTCTTTTTTAAACCTTTATTTACCCAGGGTAGGTTCGCTGAGCATGGATGCTCTTATTAATGCCCTGCTTCACACTCATACAGTTCCACACATTCACAACTGGAAGCTGCCCAGTACAATCAGTCTTCTACTGTTGGCCACTGAGCAGCTCCACTGGAGCAGTTGGGGGTTGAAGTGCCTTGCTCAAGGTCACTTGGTGGGTATTGAGGGAGGCGTGAGTGTTAGTCATTCACTCCCCCACCCAGATTGTTCCTGCCAGTATGGGGAATCGAACCAGTGACCTTGCGGTCACAAGCCCGCTTCTCTAACCATTCTCAGTTTGGCCTGATGGTGGCGCAAGAAGAAAGGTCATGGGGTCACCAAAATCAATAGGTGTCTCCCTGTAGAGGTCATGAATGTTCACAGCAAATGTTGTGACTATAATTTGATAGTGTTTCGCCTGATGGGGGCACTAGAGGAAAGGTCATGGGGACACCAAAATCAAGAGGGTTCCTCCTATGACTCAAAACGTCCTGTTTACCATGTGTTTTTCTGAAATTTGATTGGATCTGGCGCTCATATGGTTTGGCTTATCAATTATGTTAATGACACATGTAAAGATGTTGATCCCCAGATGCCAAATTCCAAGTTTTGTGAGAATCAAGTGAACAGCCCAGGGGGAGTACGGAAAAAGTGATTTTCCCAAAAATGTAATTGGTGGAAAATCTAATATGGCGGACTTCATAGGTCCTTATAGCAAATTTGATCTGCACAAGTAGCCATATCTCTTCATATACCTTTCGTGACTGTACGCCAAACGGATCAGGAGATTTACAATTTTAAGTTTGGCCTGATGGTGGCGCAAGAGGAAAGATCAAGGGGTCACCAAAATCGATAGGGTTCTTCCTCTAGGGGTCATGAATGTGCACCGCAAATTTGAAAAGATTTGAGTGAAAGCTATTCAAGTTATCGTGTTCAAACCCAGGACCTGCGGTGGATGCGGCGGCAGTCGGGTGAATCCATAATATCCCCAACACCCCATAACAAGCGGTTGTGTATAATGTGCAATGTACAATGTATAATGTACCCTGACTGTAAAGTGTTACCAATGAGGGAGTTATTCTTTAAATTAAAAATGTTAAAATATTAAACTTTGATTCTGACCTGGCTCATGCTGTTATAACTAATGCCTTACTTCCCGTTTCTCTCTGTGACTGAAGTTTACTTAGAGATCAGTACAGACACTCCGGAGAGCCGAGGAACAACAATACTAAAATCACTCAGTTGAAGCACTCAAAAAACAGAGTCACATTCAAAGTAAAAAAAAAAGAAAAGAAAAAAGACTTATAACACGGGCAGTGGATGCACATTTCCGGCGCTTGGATTGGTATCGCCGATTCAGTTT
The DNA here is from genome assembly GCA_900302295.1 of Parasudis fraserbrunneri. Classification (NCBI taxonomy): domain Eukaryota; kingdom Metazoa; phylum Chordata; class Actinopteri; order Aulopiformes; family Chlorophthalmidae; genus Parasudis; species Parasudis fraserbrunneri. Next base: position 14,314 of record OMKL01048825.1, read on the forward strand.
TCCATGTGAGAGCCGCTCACGCTGGTGTGTTGTCATCCAGTGGCTGAATACCTGATAAGATGGCATTGGAGGGTATTGGACCATCATGCCTTGCATCTGGTTTCCCATATTGCTTTGCTGGCTGCTGCAGGCGAGGGCAGGATTGGAAGTTGGCTGCACCCCCACCACAGGCTGGCAGGCGGGCGTCGGGTTTGGCATCATGGTCGGGTAAGCTTAGGCAAAATGAAAAGAGGCACAAGACTGTGACCATATGAAAAGGAGCCGTCACGATAATGACACTGAAGTAAAATAGGGAAAGCGAATGTTAATGGAATTACCATTATGATTAATTTGCATGGGCAAGGAAGAGGAGAGATTTCTATCAGCTTTGGATAAAGGCTTGGATGTCAAGATGGTATCAATGGAAAATAATACTTCCAATATGTGATATTAAGCAGAGGGGAAAATGAAACAGGATATGGAACCATATCTTGAGTGCATGTTAAAAACCCATTCAGACTGCCGCCCTGACGAATGGCACGGAAAAATGAGCCAAAGTCACCTCAGTCCAGCCAGTTTCAAAATGGTCTAAAATGGCGGCACTTATTCCTAGCTGACAGGAGAGTCAGACACTTAAATGTCAAGGTGACAAGAGAAGACATTTGGAAACAGTCCCTTGTGTGACACACACACACACACACACACACACACACACACACACACACACACACACGCGCGCACGCGCGCACACACACAGAAATGCAC
>OMKL01048827.1:0-10340 GCA_900302295.1 Parasudis fraserbrunneri
GGGGGGGGGGGGACATCCGGACATCCGGACAGAGATAAGGGTGATGTCCACTTTGAGAAAAAGCTTGTTCAGCAAACCCAATCCCTGTATTGTCTCAGTATAATTACAATTCCTCTAACCGCCTACCCTTTTCGACAACGTCTGCAACGCAATATGCAGCATGTCTTACACTGCTGAATCAAAATCCACACCATCCTCTCAAGTATTGTATTTTCACCTGCTAGCGCCCCTCCAGGGGCTCTTTAGAACCTGTCTTTGACTTTGCTGTGTGTATGGTTCTTAGATTGTGGAGCTGTGCTGATGCTGGCTTTAGATTAAGGCTAGGAATACCGAGGTCCAGCCAAGATAAGTCCACACCAGGTGACTTCAGCAGAATGTGTTCCCTTTGGGAGTTTCAGTAGGCTGCTTATCTGATGCTGGGAGCTATGATCAGGAGACACAACCATGGATAGTGGGAGATACTACCCAGATATAGCAGAGTTATCTTTCCACATCACAAAGAGGCACTCTGTTGCTCCTCAGAATATTTGCTGCTGTAGAGACATCAACAGCACTACATGGCAGAGGTTGGAAGAGAATGTGCAGATAAGAACATAGTATTTATAAGAACAATCATATTTATATATGATTATATATACAACAAGTGCTGAAAATCGCAAATTGAAATGGCCGTAGATCATGTACTGTGTACAGTAGAGATGGGGAACCTTGGCACATTTATGTATTAATTCATGATGAACAATTTTGTCTCTAGGACCCATAAAGTCCGCCATATTGGATTTTTTGCCATCTTCTATGATTAAAAAAAAAATCCCTCAGACTTTTTTGTTCCTACACCGATTTGAACCAAATTTACAGCATATCTTCTACGTACATAGTTTTGTTGTATAATTCAGCTCAATCGGATGAATTATGTTCCTTTGCCAAAATTACTTTGCCACGATGAACCAGTAATAATCCAGTAATAGGCCGTAATGCAATATTTTGGATGCCAACTGCCTCTAAAAAAAAAACCAAGAAGGAACGGTAGCAGGAAGTCAGATGTAGGTCACAAATCGCTCATACACATAGATGGGAGCCAGAAAATGTGGTTTACATGTATGCATGAAAATGTGGTTTTCCATGCAAGTTCAAGTCATTGGCTGTAGATATATAATGAGTTTCAGTGGCATGAATGTGATTTGTATAATTTATAGAGCTCTGAAGATGGTCATGAGTACTGGCCTCCTTACTGTGGGGTAATGGTGTCTTTACACTACGAGCTACAAAGCAACAGGAAATTCATTTTCAATGGAAGTTGACCATCTAGTGCAGACAATACAGCAGGTGTGCTCTCTCCTTCAGCGTATCTCCTTCTGCCCCTTCTGACAGCATCCACAGCCACACCTCTAACCTGCAGCAGGCCACTCTAACGCTGGCTAGAGACCAGCTGCCATGCTGCCTTATGTTCGCATTCTCCCCTAACTCCTTCCCCCATGTGCTTTCAGCTGCAGGCCACTCTCGTGCAGCCAGAGGCTAGCTGCCTCGCAGCATGTGATGTGCCCCACCGCCCTAGAATTTCCTCATTCCCCTGTAAGCACAGAAGAAGCCTACCCTCCCTCCACCTCACACTCCACTCGGCTGCCCACAGCCACTCCCCTCACTGAACACTCGCACTCACACACGCAGGCAACTCCAGCATCGGCAAGAGGCTAGCTCTCTTGCAGCATGAGATGCGCCTCACACTCCCAAGATTCCCCCCTTTCCTCTGCCCCACCATCCCTCTGCCCCCTCCCTCTGCCCAAGTCTCCTACAGCCAGATGGAGTTTGGCCCTAGTGGTTTCCTCTGCCTGTGTTCTCCTGCCATGCACAGAAAGCTAGGCGGAAGCAATCATTGTTCATGCTGCACAAGTTACACGCAGCGATGCTAAACTCTTATGGGGAATTCATGGCCCTGAGTTCCTGTTTCTTTCACAGATCCTGACGATACCGCAGTAGCTCACATCAAACAACCACACTCCAGACCCCTTCCATCCTTCCTCTCCCTAAATCATCAGCACCTTCCGACCTCCCTTGTCCCCATCATCCATACTGCTCGCAGCGGTGACTCTCAACCTCAACTGCTCAGAAGTATTCGCAGCATCAGCCGTGCGCATCCCCTCTTGCTACCTCATCATATTCGACATCCCCTCCTCCTGCATATTCTACTCCTGTGCTGGTCTTTCTTTGCATGCTAATTTCACCTCAGCACCTTTTCCCCCTCGCCCTCTTCATCTTTGGCTTCTCCCCACACTCCCAACACACCTCTACCTTTTCTCTACCTTTTCTCTCTCTGCAGGCCACTTTAGCGCCAGCTAGAGGTTAGCTGCTTAGTGGCATGTGTTCGCGCCACTTGAAAGCCATGATATGTTTATTTGATATGTTTGCGCTGGTTTGCACCACTTACCAAAGCCTTGATATGTTTATTTCAGACAAGTTAAGTAAACTCTTTTCATAAGAAACTAGAAGCATGCACAGGTGGTGGAAACAATGGTTGCTATGTGCAAAACGACATGGCTATTGTTTGTGGACACAAAATCGCACAAGTACTTCAGCAAACCTGGGAGATGCAGGAGCCACATATATAGAGCAACTATTACCATTAAGTATAATTACCGGTATCCAAACACACATGCACAACATACACAGAGATAATCCATTGTCTGTTGGAAAGAAAAAAAACTGTGTTGACAATTCAATTCAATCTATATTTAACCTCGAAAGATAATTGAGAGCAAGCTCTTATTTACATTGATGTTGAGAATATACAACACATACAAAAACTCCATTGTATTGGAGTGACAGCAGACATCTCTATGGCAGATATCTCCAAAACTAAGCAAATCACACCAAAACAATCTGGATGGATAGATAGCACTCCAGGTAAGGGGGGAAATATTTTGTTTCGAATTTTGGGTGAACTGCCCCTTTAATACAGTGTTTTGAGAGAAATGCATTGAGTTGGTTATTTACCAATGATTCCAGGAGTTTTGCTAGACATGATAGCTTAGAGATAATTATTTAGGTCACTTCTATCTCCACCTTTATGTAATGGAAATACATGAGCCATTTCCCAGGCACTAGGAAATATACCTGTTGACAAAGAAATATTAAATATATGAGTTATATGCACTATAGAGCAGCTAGCCTGAGAATAAAAGAATCCAGTTTATCCTCTCCTGTTGATTTCCTGGTATCAATGGATTGCAATGCTTCAAAAACAATACTAGGAGAGAAGGGCTGGAAAGAAAACTGAGAGGCATGCCTCACAATGTGCACATCATGACCACTAGGAGCCCTGCATAATTGTTGTGTATGTTGCTGTGGAAAAGGTCAGTTAAAAAAGCTTGGTCACTAAAATTTCTTGCATTTCTTTTGATAATAGTATGAGATTGTGTTTTCTTTAACCAGGTATTTCTAATACATGCTATAGGGCAATGATCACTAAACCCTAAATCGAAGATACTGTACCACAAGCGAGAATTTTGTCACTCCTATTGGAAATAATTTAATCAATTAGAGTAGACCTTGAGTCATTTTTCAAATTTGGCCTAGTGGGTTCAGTAATCAGCTAGGTTAGGTTGAGGTTACTACTGTCCTCCTTGAGGTAATTAGAAATATTACTCAACCAATCAAGATTAAAGTCACCCATAACTATCAGTTCAACATCTAAATACTGAGACAGTAAATCTGCTATTTTATCAACAGAGCTAGTGTCAGCAGAAGGGGGTATATATACCCCAATCACATTGAGTTAATTATTAGGCCCCAAGACAACCTTCAATGCAATAAATTTGAAACATTTTGAGCCAGTGGTAGCATTCAGAATTGTGACAGAGAAACATGATTTTACATAAATAGCCACTCCACTTCCCCTTCTAATTCTGTCTATTCTATACACATTGTATTCATGCAAGGCTATATCATGATCACTATCAGACTTCTTCAGCCAAGACTCAGTCAGCACTAAAATATCTGGGTCTGCCTGAGAGACCAGAATTTTCAAATTATCTAGTTTCTGGTGCTGCAGCAGACTTCTTACATTCAAGTGCATCAGCCCCAGACCTTTCCTTTCTTTAATCGTAGGTGGATTATTTAAGTAAACAGGGGTGGACTCTGACTCAGGAGACAAAGAGATAGGTCTGTGGGGTGACGACTATTAAATTAGAAGAAGTTACAGTATGTGTTGAATAATAATATGTGGCCCGGTCAGTGATCCTAACTGATATAATATACATAAGAGTATCACAAGGAACAGAAGGTGTACTGACAATGCATGTACAAGCTAAGCTGCTATTATTAGAACAAGAAAAATGAAGAGGAGGCTTAATTATGTAGACCTCGTCAGTGGCAGCGAAGAAGATTTCCGTTCAGGTGCGGTGCTGGAATGACTTGTCATGTGCTCCACGGTGGTGGCGATAGCATGAAAAATGTTTGCAGCTAGGGCACAGGGGCCCTGTGGACTTGGGTGAATACCATCTCAGAAGAAGGATGCACGCTCCCAGAAAAGCTATAAATTATCAATAAAAACTGTGAGCAGCATTCTGACTGTAGCCATGTGTTGAGACTGAGCAGGTTGCGTGTTTTTGCAGTCTTTGAGTAACTTTAAAAGACTGTTAAAATTGCGCTTTAGTACTTTGGATTGTTGATAGGTGGTATCGTTGGTGCCTACGTGGATAACATTTGTGGCATGAGTATGTTTACTTAGAAGAGACAGGATCAGTGGTTGAACCATGTCCAAACATTGGCGCCGGGGAAGCGTTTTTGATTTAATGTTCCTGACTATGGAATCACTGATAATCAGTTAAGCAGGAGGAGGGGGCTTGGAGGTCTGAACCATAGAGTGGGTTACAGGACAAGGGGTGAACTGCACGCCGCCGGGTCATGAGGAGGGGGCGTGTCGTTGAGAGCGGCGATCAACAGGAGGGCCTGAGGTGGATAGGTGGATGGCTCCTTCTGGCTTGGAGTGGAGCTAAACAGGGCCTTAACCAGGGCCTTGGGCTTAGCTCCCATCTGGGTTATGTGGTCTGCAGCCTGGGCAGCGGCAACATTCAGGCATGGGACAGTAGAGTCCAGTTCTTAGGCGGTTGTGGTGGTGACAGCAGGGCCAATGGCGATCAAAGAGTCAAGGATCTGTTCTTCATCTCTGATCTGGTGCAGGATGGATATTCTCCCTTCCAACTCTGAGATTTTGTGGGTTAGGTGGAGACAGCTATCGCATCCAGATGGTGAGGTGAATGGAGGCATGACTTAGAGGATCCGGTGGTGGTCGCTGTGGAAAGAGAAACGGCTATGGCCATTAAAGGGAGTTGTGACAGGGGTAAATGCTACTGTCTTTGGTGTAGTAAGCAGGTAGCTCAGGAGCCCACAGCAGAAAGTAGACTTGAAAACAGAGCTAGTACACACCTAGTAGGAGGTCCTACTAGGAACTAGACTTACCGGCACAGGCCCTGCTGCAATGGATCATCCTCCGGTAAGCAGGTTAGATAGCTGTGGTTGCCTCCCGGTTGGTGGCATTGGTGGTGATAGCGTAAAAACAGTGATGTTATCTGCAGTCCCAGATGACAAGCTAGTTCCAATGAATTTCTCCCTATGAGTGTTGAGATATACATTTGCCCTTTGACAAAACAAAACAAAACAATTGAAGTAACTACAAACTCTAATGTAATGTATTGTATTGTAACGTTTAATGTGCATACTGGTCCTTGTGATCAAGGTGACAAGTCACTAGCCTATGAAGGACAGCTGACAGACAGTAGCCTACACATTACATATGGTCTACCATTTGTTTGGGGAAATCCTGACATTATATTGGTGACAATTAAGTGGCTAAGTAGCTGTAGGCTAGCCATAAACAGTAGGCTAGCCTTATTGTCATCTGAGCCAGTCCAAAATGCACCTGAAAGGAGCATGTAGGCACAATCCATGGACACAGCTGTAGTGCAAGTTGGATTGATGAAAGAGGATGCAAAATTGCACATGCCCTTGCTGCATTACATTCCTTTTATAATGTGAGGGGCAAATCAATGATGATGGGCAGCTAAATGCACTGATAGCATCTTAGCCATAGCCTGCAGTTTACCAATGGATGGCAACTTTCCTGTCAGTCTGAGCAGTAGGGGATAGGCAGACTCTCTCAGGTTATGATTATATGTATTGCTATGATAGGAATATACTTGGAGGAGACCCCAGGATCCGACGATTTCATAATTAGCCAGTGAGATGCGGCTATAGAGGCATAACCAGTGAGATGCAGCTGACCATAACATAAGAGACGTGAGCCACTACTGTGAAAGAGTGAGAGAGAGAGATGTGCTGTACCTTTTAACCATAACGTAACGTTAGCCGCTATTGTGAAAGCCAGTGAGTGAGAGAGAGCAGGAAGAGAGAGCACCACAAGTAGCTATAGCTTGGTTAATACTTTCAATTTCAGATGTAGCCTACTTGATGACGTTACTGGTAACGTTAGCTAGCTTGACACTTGTGTCTGACAGACTCCACAAGTTTGTTCTGCGGCAAAAACGTAATCTCCTGAGATATAGCCTCACATTCAGCCTGGATAAGGCTGAGGTCCGTCATACTCTGTCCTGATTTAAGGACCAGTGTGTATTACTTAGGGGGATCTATTGGCAGAAACGGAATATAATATTCAGAATTATGTTTTCATTAGTGTATAATCATCTGAAACTAAGATTTGTTTGTTTGTGCTTTTGTTAGCTTAGAATGAGCCCTTCATATCAACATAGGAGCGGGTCCTTTCCATGGAGCGGGTCCTTTCCATGGAGCGTGCCATGTTGTTAGTAGCTGAGCAACTAGAAATGACAACATTAGGAAACCAATGGTCAAAACAACAGAACTCTTACAGAATACCCTATTGGAATTATATACTCATGATTACCTGACTCAATGACGTAGTATTCCCACGAGAATGAGAGCAGTTGGTTGCCATCTGCAACCTCACCACTAGATGCCGCTAAATAATACACACTGGTCCTTTAATGTTTTGTCTATTGCAACCATTTCAATGGTTTTCCCCTCTGGCATCTAATAGCTGCACAGCACTGCAGTTGAAGTTCACTCAAGCATTACGCTGTCGTACGCTGCCACCTGGTGGAGATAATAAAGTAATCCCAAACGGGCGTACTTGCTCACCTCCCCAGTGGCTCCCAGCTGGTCAGGCCGGGCAGAGTTAGCACTTGATTGGCTACGGGACAGGTACTGAAACCAAAGCCACGAGAGGTCCTTGTTCGTAGTCATAATTGTGCACAAAAAATATTAGACCAATCAGCCTTGTAATTTGCAAGATTTGCTGCGGACAGATACACGCACACACATAAACACACCGACTGGATTGATTGCTGCCACCTGGTGGAGATAAAAATAAAATGTAAAACATAAAAAGTAAAGTAAAATGTTCAATTGTGTTTTCTTTTGTTTTTTGGATGGAAATTAGTTGTTTAGATGCATCGATTAATTGATAAAATAATTGTTAGATGAACCAATTACTACTATCATTAGTAGCAGCCTTAATGTTGATGTCACCATCATTTACAGAGGGTTAAAAGTAGCCCAAGTTAACCAAGGACTGAGGAGAATAATAATTAAAATTTTAAAATCATAGTGATGATGAGTCTAATTGAGTTCAATCTGAGATGGTTAAATTATGTTAGAAATAGGCCTGCGTGTAGGCTACATTTTAATTTAATTTAATTTGAATAACTCCAATTAATTGTATATTAATAATAATAATTTTTAAAAAAAGGAAGTAATTGTATTTGACAGTTTCATTTAGAAGATGTCAGCTTACCTTGTTTTATTCAGTGTGTTAGTATTACATTCTGGTCAGATATATTTGATTACATTCTGGTCATCTTATAATCAGGGTCGTTTTATATTCGGGTCAATATGGTAAGTAGCCCAGATTTTATGTTTAGGTAATATAATATAGAAATTGACGGGATAGTTCAAATACATGATGGGAAAGTTTAATCAATATTAGTGAACATGAGCTACTCTCTCCTAAAGCCAGAATCAGAGAAATAAGACTCAAACTTGTGATGTCATCAGGTATCAAATCTGAAGCTGCTCCATTGACAATGAGTGGGAGACTGAATTTGTGGACCCACAGAATGTTTGCTGGAGTTTTTGTACCCAAATTAGCTTTATTCTATAGTAGTGTTCTCAGTTCTGAAACTAAAATTTACCTGTATACACAGAACATCCCCCTGGGTGCTCTCAGTGTCATCTATAACATCTTCCCCAGTGAATTGTCTATGGAGCAGCTTTAACCTTTATACCTGATGACATCACAAATTTGACTTTTAGCAAGTTCTTGAATATGAGAGAGAAAGTTGTTCATGTTCACAAATATTTTTAAACTGTCTTCGACTAAAGGAATAACATGTACAGTATGAATTCTGAAATTGAGCATAGTTCCCAAAGTTTTGTCTGCAATTTGAAAAATATTGATAAAAGCCTTTTAATAGTGTAACTTCCCAGACATGACTGCCTAGCAAGATCAAAAATGAAAGCACTCCTCTTAGCAGGATCATTCTCCATGATATTTATTTGGTACAGCATTTTACTTCAAAATTAATTGTGAATCTTTCTATAATATGAGCCTTACATGGGTTTTATGAAGGTGTCATTAAGCCTACTCTGTCCCCTCTCAAAGCAAAGTGAACCACCGTCTGTGCTATTAATGGCTGCAGAACAGATCAGTCATCTCAGGGAACATTTTCATATACTGCTGCAGAGAAGCTTCCCCATTCTATTAGTCCCCATAAATGATTTAACACCATTACATATTCAAATGATGGACATATAATTTTCCTCTTGGCAAAAATCTGCATAATTTCTGGTATTGGCTATTAGGAAAACTAATAGGGCCTCTCTGTTATGAATTTGTCATTGATTTAGTGCAAAAGAAAACACAAATAACAGCCTGATCATTGTGTAAGTCTTACCACATAACAGACCCAATAAATAGTTGCCTAGCTTTAATTCAAATTAGTTTATATTCACTTTGAATTGTTTAGCTTGCTAATAATAATAATAATAATAATAATAATAGAGCAAGGAATAAACAGTAAAGTGTGGTTCTGAAGCTATGTTCTGAGGGGATGTTGGGGATCTATAGTACATTTGACTCATTCACAGGTTGTAAAATGTGCTCCCCAATCATTTTATATTGAGAATAAATGATTACACCATGAGAATCTCTGTTAAGATTAAACTTTGCTCAGTAATCCTTTTCACTGAATAATTTTACAATCAGAGATAAGAGATTATATTCGATGGCACTGGTTACCCAAAAGGTCTCGGAGCACGGCCACCCTATTTTTAGATTGAGGTGCATAATCTGTTCTGCCAAACTCAATTTCCATCAGGGACCTCTAATACTCAATCAACATTTCTGAGGGGTTGGACAAATTTCCTAAAGCATTTCAGTGGAATCTGTGGGGCACATGACCCTTTTAGAGAATAATCTCATCTGTCATCACAAAAACTATGCACATCCGCTTCCTGGAACTCCTTCAAAATACCTGTTATCAGCAAATTAACAGGGCTGAACCACAACAGGCAAGAAACAGTGTTTTGGGAGCATTTGAAGATAGATTACTATATAACTATTAGTAATATGTACATGATATATATGGGCCATTCTACCGAATTCGTGCAAAGTCCAGAGTTGAAAACACATTTTCAAAAGTTGTTTTTTTCCAAAAACCTTGTCCATACATATATTGTACCATATCTCTATGGTACATATCTAATAAGGGCGCAGTCAAATTTCATATATAAATGTCTGCCTGTTCTTGAAATGTTTTTCCGCTCCTGAAATGTGTCACTACCGTAACATAGCAACACACTACAATAAAAACCATTATATTAATCTGTTAATGTTGTGTGTCCATACACCCTCTAAAGAATAATTTTAGTAATTTATTATGAAGGGTTTTACAACTAAATCAATTAAAATGATTTTTTAAACAAATTTCAAAGTTTATTTTCTAAGACTCATCAAAATTTAAACACAATCTTTTTTGTAAAATGAACTTACACTGATCATAGAGATCTCAGACTTATTAGTTATTAAATGAATGTACATTTAACAATAGTTATCATAAAATGTTATTTAATGGCTCAATTCTTATTTTATTTTATGAAACACTCAGTGTTACGGTAGTGACCGCACTGTTACGGTAGTGACTGCACTGTTTTGGTCGTGACCACAGTATTTTGTTTGCAAGGTTGTATCATATCCCCTCAACCTTATTGCTTAATATTAACTCATAACCTGCCATACAATGTGAATTTTA
>OMKL01048832.1:0-14078 GCA_900302295.1 Parasudis fraserbrunneri
CAGGCTCATCTCCTGGAAGTCGGGGCTGGTGTTGGCCAGTCTCTGCAGTGTGTGGGTCAGGTCGTAGTCGGTACAGAAGTAGAAGCCGTCTGTAGTCAGCACGTTGTTCATCATAGACAGGAAGGTGTTATTCTCTTGAGTCTGGAGGAGACCAGAAAATACGTTGTTGTTTTTTTTTTTGTTTTTTTAGCTTGCTGGGCAAAAAAGGCTGCGTGACACTGCGTGTGCATCCATGTGTGTAAGTCTGTGAATTTGAGGTTTAAGAACAACTTGGGACATCTTTTCGGAGACTTCAATAGTGTTTGATTAAAACCGTAACAACTTGCCCTTCCTGTGCTGTTCATTTGATCAAACAAACCATGACAGATCTAAAGGTGTCACCAACTGTTTCATGTTACTGTCACCCTCTCCAGTTAGAGGGCCTTATGGTGCGATGACGGTAAGTCGGAACTGGGAGGTTTCCGAGTCAATGACCTCGGAAATCTGAGCTCTTGTGTTCAAGCACTCATGTCTGAAAAATGTGATGTAGGCTGTGGTAGCTAGTAGCAAGCACAGAGCCAACAGAGGTTGCTGCTACTGCTACAGCAAATTGCAGTTAGCTCAATGCATAACCATGTGTTTGGTAATGTGATGTCAATACACATCAAGCTGGGAGATATCAGAGCGCCCCCCCCACCTCCACCCCTGTCCATTCACTCTTGTGAGGAGGAAAGTGCTGTGAAAATGTGTAGGGTATGGCGCTGGTTGTTGCATCATATAAGCTGTCCACCAATAACCAGGCTTGTAGACCTCTCTGTGCCTCCGTTGGGCTAATAGGATCTGGCTGCTAAGCCAGTTAACTCAGAGAGTGAAGCCTGACGTGACTCCACACCTCTTCCTTTCCCCCCCTGACTGAACAGCAGTGCATCCGTTACCCTGTCAGCACATTGCTTTCCTGTTTTTACCACTAACTGCAGCTGTAACCGTCTCTTCCCTCACTGTTGCCGCCATCCTATCTCTTACTCCTTTTCATTATGGACGACTTGAAAAGGAATGCAAGAAGCCTCTCGACCAACTGCCAATATCGAGAGAGGGAAAAAAAAGAAATGCACAAGTGACTTATGAGTCTCCATTCTTCCAGTTGACTGGGATATTAATCCATAATTTTCCGTAACCTTCCATACTTTTGTTGGCCCATCGCTGTTTAAACAGAGAGGCAATTACAGTGACCGTCGCAAAGTCTCAAGCCAAGGCCGGCCTTTCAATTAGTGCGACAGGAATAGCAGCCGTGATGAATAATGCACGCCGCCCGCTTGACTGAAATTAGATAGCATTGTGCGATTCCAAGCAGCAAGAGAATAAAACTGATCTTGCTGAAACATGAGGTCCGCCTCTTTCTCACTCGAGAGCTACTGTAACCCCCCTCGGTGTGGCATTTTCCACCGAGGCTCCGTGCCACGATGCCACCTCACCTGATGGCACCCAGGAGGATACGCTCAGCCTATGGTTCCATTAACCGTTTCGTCAAACATCCACAGTGACGAATGGATTCGGAATATTTCCAGCCAGTTGAACTTCTTGAGAGGGAGAGTAGTTTTAAGAACAGAATTAATAGAATGGTTGAACACAGAACTAGCAACTTGCCAAAGTGGCTGGTAGAACTGACAGGCTTATTAGCCACGGGCAAAACTTACCAGTAGTGCCGGGTGATATGGAGAAAAAAATAAATCAATAAAGAAAACGTCACAATGTTCAGAAAGATGTTCAAAATCCAGTTGATGTTCGTTATATTGGATGGCATGGTATCGTTTTTGTGATACAGTATCAAACTGTCAAATTGTTATTTCAATTGACATTCTCAAATTTCAGTAATAATTTTGTGAGAAATCTTGATTTACTATTTACTTTTTATCATTACTTTAGACAACAGATTTGTGTATCCCGATTCACAATATCAAAATCCCACGATACGATAACACAGGTAGACGATATGGCTGGTATCAATTTCAAGCTCCAAATATCCTCTGTGAATTCTGTGCTGCGTTGCTCAGGGCAATTCATTATGTAGAAATACGCTGCAGGGGTTCTTTTGAAATGAAAAGTGTGACGGATAGCGTCAGTCACCTGGATCTCTGTGAGGTGTAACATCGTCTTCTTATAGGAGATGACGTCGAAATCAACTGCCTTCCACACAGCGTGGCCGAGGAGGCTGCCTACATTCCTCTTTTTGGTTATCACAATGAGGTACATCCCTGTAAGGTAAAAATGACTCAGTAAAAAGGTATGATATATGAGTCAGTGATGTGTTTTACAGAGCCCACTCGAACCAGGATGGCTATCACAGTGGTGCAATGGCATAACTCTAATTAAAGCCTGGTTACCAGTGGTCGACTGACATTATTGTTTTTCAGCCAATACCGATTATTTGTGAATAAAGGTTGGCAGATAGCCGATATGCAAGACCTATATTAAAGGGGCCAAGGGACACCTTTTAATATGGCCATGCCCATTTTTTCTGTCAAAATGTTGCTAAAGTTTGGAGCAATATTTAGCCACAACGTTTCAAATGTTTCAAATGTCAATGTTTGAAAAGCCATAAGTTGTTCACCCTAAGTCCGACTGACATGAGATTTTGTACAGACATACAGCTTTCCATGGTTTACAAATTTGCCAATAGGACCATCCATGTCCGCCATATTGGATTTTCCACCATTTAGCATTTTAAAAACAACTTTTATCCTTGTACCTTCACTCTCATGTTTCTCACAAAACCTGCTGTGTGGCATCTATGGACGAATGTTTTCCATTGTGTAATTCTGAAAGTTGTTTGAAAAACATGTGGTAAACGTGAAGTGAACGGTTACTCATGAACGCTTTGACTGAGTTTCACCAAACTTACCACACGTGTTTCCTCCATGATAGGGAAGAGGTGTGCAAAGTTTTGTGTTATTTCGGCCACATGGTGGCACAAAAATCATATGATAGAGACATGACATTTGTCACATTGACAGATAGAAGCCTCACACCAACTTTCTCATGAGTTGGCCAAATGGTGGTGCTACAATCAAATGTCAAAATGTACAACTTTGAAAAGCCATTACTTGTACACTGTACGTCCGACTGACACAACACTTTGTACATATATCCGGCTATCCTCAGTCTACAACACTGGTCTTTACCACTAGATAATTGCATAAAGTTAATGGATACAGTGATCAGGTTAAAGCACATATATAGGCAGCAAGAAGCAGTAGACATGAGGGGTTTCCTGCAGCCAAACTGGTCGCAGCTTATCATGAATTTCGTGCTTGTTTTTTTTTTATTTTGTTTTTTTTAAATGGTCAATATCAGAGCCCTCCTGGTTACCCACCTGCCACGAGGCGTATGGTCCCCATTATACCACATATAGGTCTGGTCACTGCTGAGGGAGGAACAGCCTTTTTCACTGCAAAAACACAAAACAATGGTTCGCAAAAGTATGAAGGCTACAATGCTGTGAATGCTGGACTCTGGACCGTGAACTTAAAATACACTGTACTGGCACATTAAATAGTCAACAGACCTCCTCACTTAAAGCCCCAATCTGTAATTGTTTTTTTTGTTTTTGTTTTTTTACTAAATGTGGGATATATTAGTACAGTATTCACATACATTCTTGAAGAGTTAGATCTGTAAAGTTAAATGGAAACTACAACAAACTACAACTATCAACTACAGAATGTCTACCCATTTCTTTACATTTAGTTTACAGATTGAGCATTCAAGAAACCTTTCATCAACATCAACAGGGCAGAACACTGATACAGACATCAGGAATGAACAACCAGAGGATGACACGGGCCGCTGAGATCTACGATATCGGATCAATGCTGGCTCCCTCTGATGGAATATCTCCAAGCCAATTTCAGCCGGGAGGCGATCCATCGTGGGTCAAAGGGATAATAACTCTACTTTACAGCCTTCTGCTAAATCAGTGTTGTCCCTGTTTGCTTTCAATAGCTCTCCACTAAGTGGGAGCTCGAACGCTGTCAGCTGTCTTTTTATTTATTTAATTAAATTTTTTTATTTTTTTTTACCCGTGAGGGTCATCTCATTGGTCACCCTGTCGATGGCCAGGACGGCGTCAGCCCCCTCATCGCAGGCCTCGATGAAGAACTTCTCTGGGGTCGTGTGCCTGGGAGAGATCAGAGGGAAACTTTTAAGCTGTAGGTTGCTTTTAACTGATGTTTGATTCAGCAGCCTGATTTCAGGCCTCCTCAATTTGACCGTGTGGTAGGACTCAGATGTACAGGAGCGCAATCAGAAACACTTCATTAACCACAAACAGCGAATGTGCAGGAGTTTGTCTCTGTGACAAATGGTGTGAAAGATATGTCAGCGACTTACCAAGTTCCATAGTATGATAGACACACGTGGCACAATGACAACAGGACCTCAGGTACAGTTTATGGGTACAACAGTACGACAAACAGAATAACGTAGTGTGGTTTTCACTGTGTGTCTGGGAACAGTCCCAAGCTAGTTTTGTATCCCAAACTGAAGAGGAACCATCTCATATGCAAAGGATGTGGTTGTACCAATGTCCGTTTAGAGACGGCAGTTCACTCTGCCGCCATCTTGATAACGGGGACTAACAAGACCCCTGACCTGATCTCTTTGAATGGTGAGTCATCCGTATCTAAGAATCATCTCATACATATCATGTTTGAAGTCACTGGTAAATTACTGACAAAACAATGGCTAGTTTGGTCAAAAAGGACAATATTGTAATAGAAACATGACTTTTTTCCACATATGGCTGGGCAACCAGTAAACTATCATACAGGCTAATAGTATATATATATATATATATATATATATAAAACAAAACAAAAAACATTGATGCAATGAGTAAGGTAATGATATCTGAAGGCAGAAACTAGGCTAATTTATTATTTGTTTTTATTATTATTTTTTTTTTTTATAAAACTTTCGGAAGGTATAAATTAATGGTGTATGTTTCGGATAGGCCTAATCCTTTTCCGTATGGGACAGTAACAATAGCTGATTATGTAAAGTACAGCTAACATCATCACTTTATCAGAGCAATGGAAATTATAGAGTGAGAAACTGTAAGTAGCCTAAATGTTGTATTTTGAATCTTCAGTTAAACTATCATGACCCTTAAACTCTCTAGTCGCCATCTGATTGATTTGAACATGACCATGTTATGGTTTCCAACTGTGAGCCTTTTGATATGAGCTTTTATGGACGACAGCCCCGACTCCTGGCACACATTTGCTGTCATCCACTCTCTCCAGTGTTGTGTCTTCACCCCCACATGTCAAGGTCACTTGCTGACTCCAGTTGGATTCCTGTGTAATATAAGTGTTGCCTCTTCTCCAGTGAGACAGAATCTGGTTTTCACTTTGTCTGCATAGTTCTGTATTTTCTCTCTCCCATGAGCTCATGATAAAGTTTTATGACCAGATTGGCAGACTCCTGTATGTTTGATTCTGGCCTTGCCTCCTCAATACATCAACGGTAAAGGATTCAGTCTCTGCGGCTTGTCTCATTGTAGCAGTGTTTGGACTAGGCAGTGTAACATATCAACTTGATAGCCCTCTACAGGCACATCATCAAAAATCTTTTGTGGCATTGCAACTCTCTCTCTCCTGTGATAAGACCATTTATGAGATTTCTACACGGCAGTCGCTGTGCATTACAGGGCGATATTGTGCAAGAGGACCCAGGACGGGATGAGAATAATGTAAATATTGGCACTCTGTAAACGGATGAAAGAATTCCATCTGAAACAATTGAGCAATGATCTTTTATCGTCTCAAGTAGGGATGAATCGATACCACTTTTGCACTGCTGATACAATTTTGGAGTACCGCAGGGCTCCGATCTAATCCATTACTTATACTGAACACTATAAACTTAATCCATTAGTTTGCATTAGTCATTAGACAAAACTGGCCTAGATAGGCCTATAGCCTAATATATTTTTCACCAATTTGTCAAAATGGAAAAAATGAAAAAAAAAAAAAAAAATCTATAAAAATAAAGTTACTTTGCTATGATTTCTGTCATGTTACATGTGGCTCTTGGTATCGGATTTTAGTATAGGGAAATTCTCCAGTACTGATAACCTGTTGGAGCCTATTGGTCTGATAACCACCACCAGTATCGGTATGTCCCCAATCTCAAATTCTTCACAACTAAACCAACTTGAGTGGGCAGTGGACTATACAACAGGAAACTCCAGTCAAGTCCCATCAATTCTGTTGATTGATTATCTGAATAACCCCCTGAAATGTGATATATGTGACCTCCTCTACAGATACAGTGTGTAGAGCAGGGAAGTGTAGGCTAGTTAAACACTCAGCTGCTTCAAGTGATGTCATAGCCAGTTCCACAGTGCTACACAAAACCCTCCATTGTTAGGGTTTTATAATCTAAACCTTTCAAAACAGACTCATGCAACACAAGGACTTGAATCATGCTATATATGGTATTTACAGCTACCACTACCATTTAACATGACTGCCTTACTCTTAACTGCTAAAGCTGTTGTTGTTACACCAGGGGTGGGATCAGTCTCAAAAGTTACTTCCCCATGTAAAGGTTTCACAGAAGCACCTTTTTGTTTCAGAGAAATGTAGGTAGCCTATCAATGATGCATTCTCAAGATGTCACCCATGACATCATCTTAACCATAGAGATAACACATGTACATCAGATACTGGTATGACAGCATTCATGAATTCAAAATCCACTCCCTGTTAACCAACAGGCTGAGGTACCAAGAGCGTCACAGCTTGTTTCCTAACCATTTTGCTGACATAGCCCAGATCAACTGGACAGCATCACCTGTATAAAGTAATGAATGTAAGAATATCTGATCACTGCATGTCCCAGAGGTGCATCTAGGTGTTCAGGGCTATCGTATCGTCTATGCTAATACGGTGTAATATAGCCTAAACCAACTGCATTCGAACTCGGGGTTCCCCGCATGGGAAACCACACATATACCAGTCAGCCAAATGTGAATGCCCCTGGCCATATTAGGCTTAATACGCTTCAGGCGGCTACTCTGTTACACTAAGGATGGGCACTTGTTCCAGCTCAGCTGAGCAAGCCCTTACAAGCCAAGCCTGTCAGTGACAGCTCGGCCAACTTCAGTCGGCTGATGTGTCACGGACTAGCAGAAAACGACCATGACAAGCACTCGTGCCTGCCTCTGTAATAAGTCATGACTAGTTTTTGTTTGCATTTTATGGAAATGTGGATAAATTACAATATTTCCAACTATTAGATGTACTTACAAATTATATCTCTCGTAGGCGGTCGCCATCTTCACTTCATGTACCTGACCTGAGTGACGTAAGAATAATAAATTGTGTGGGTTGTGGAGTTGCCAGGTACACCTTGTTGAACTCTTTATAAAGCCCTTAGTAGTAAAATCCAACTTTCCTCTCCAACCTGGCAACCACAGAAGGCGTAACGACCCGGGTGGGGATTGTGTTAATATAATGAAACTACGCCACCCAGTGTCTACAAAATAGTATTAATTTAAAGGCTGAAAAGGAGTTCTGTCTGAATGTTGTCTAACAAATGTATTATTATTTTCTATTTATTTTTACATTTAAACATTTAATATGTTCCTGACTTGTGCAAAATTTGAGCAACATTTCAATGTTTAGTTATTAGTACTCTTGGATCATGGTAAACAGACAGGCAGGCAGGCAGTATTTTTAGCAGCCGAAGCGCACTAGGACCGTGAAGGACCCCTATAAATACTTTTGGACGGTGGCTAGGGAAGTCTCTTACTACAACATCATGATAGGGTGGCATCAGATGAAGGCCTCCAGCATTTGGAGAAGACACACTAGTGCAAATATATCATCAGTAGGTTGAATAGGTTTGCAAATATTCCTTAAGGTGCATCTTAGTAGTTACCCGGTCATTTTGAAAAACTGGCAACAAAGTAACTTAGCGTTAGCCGACTTTCAGAGCCCATGGCATGGTACGTCCAGCACGTGGCGTCGTAACATGAGCAGGGCCGGCCAAGATGTCATAAAGATGCAAGCGAGTGGTACGAATATCTTGGTCGTTTTAGCCAAATGTTTGGATTGGGTTTTCCATTGTTGATGACTACTTTTTATGGAAACTTAACGTTATGCTTCTATGATGATTTCTTAAGACTAGAGTCTCTGATTACAACATGAAGATCTTTCACAGTGCACTGAAGAAGCATATTCACCCCCAATGCTGACTGATTGCAAATTACGAATTATTTTAATAACTGACTCCCTTGTGTTCTAATTAGACATGTAATGGTTGGAAGGGAGTGAGCCTCAGTCCAATATCCAAGACTGCCAATATATGGTAAGCCAGTTTGTCAATATATCTATTATTTTTTGTACTTATCTCATGTGGAGTGATGATTTCCTAGACTAGAGTCTCTGAGAAAAAAGCATGAAGATATTACAATTGTCTGACCACATAATGTTACTTGACATGGCTAATTGTCATGTTTAGCATCTAGTGGCACTGATCAAACCATCTTCTCTTAGTGACTATTCCCAATGGAACCTGCAGGACATCCCACCTCCAGTGATATGAGGCATTGATCATGTAAGTATCAAGTTATCTTCATCAAACTATGAACAGTTGTTGTAGACGAGTCTAGCTTTTCTATATGCAAAGCTACCAGTATGCTTCAATGATGATTTCTTAAGACTAGAGTCTCTGATTACAACATGAAGTTCTTTCACAGTGCACTGAAGAAGCATATTCACTCACCCTCCAATTGCAGACTAATTGCACATTACCATTATTGTAATACTAGTCTCCCTTGTGTTCTATTTAGGCATGTGAAAAGCAGACAGTTAAGCCTGCGAATGGTAAGTAATTTTCTCTGCATCCATTCTTTGGGGTAATACTTGTATGCAGAGTGTAGCCCCAAAAGGCCATAGAAGAAGTATATTTGGATGGACACTAATCCAAAGTCTCAAGACTGATCTGGCTCACCTATGTGGCTCCTCATCTTGTTTGTGGTGTCCACAGGTTGCGCCGTTGTCGCTCCAAACGTGTTGTCGAGGCTCCTACTGCAACTTTGTCTGACTGCTGGTTGTGTTCAATCAATAAAATGTCTGTGGGACTTTGAAATGGTGTCCATCCGAATATCAAAACAATATGCCAAAGTCCCCTTTAGGGCTATGCAGAGTGATGCTATGCTAGAGTATCTTGACTTAACATGCAAGGCTACCAGTATGCTTCTATGATGATTTCTTTAGACTAGAGTCTCTGATTTACAACATGAAGGTCTTTCACAGTGCACTGAAGAAGCATATTCACCCTCTGAAGCATGAAGATTAATTGCTCTAACCACACACTTGCCATGGTCCTCTGTCGTGCATCTCGAGAATCTATTGGTGCTGATAATATCATCTTTCTCTTCCAGTGACTCTTCTTACCCAATGAAACCTAAAGGAGTCCCACCTGCAGTGACATGAGGTTTTTAACCTGTAAGTACGAAGTCAGCCGTTGGACTAGAAATGGTTTCTTGTCTGCTGATGTGTTCAGTGACTTCTGAAGTGTCGGTGATGATTGCATTTTTGGTTCAACTGATTTTAAATTGATGTTTACTCGCAGCGCACTGAGACACTTGGCAAATACCATCACACCCTTTTTATGATCTTTATTTAAATCTTAAATGGAACATTAATGGGACTGTTTTTTCCCTCCCTAACTTAATCAGGTGTATTTGTGACTGCTGAAGGTGGAGGTTATAAGGAGCACAATTCAAGGTTAGTTAAATGTTTTGCAGCGAAAAGCCATGTCATGGTGTGACATTTCCTTGACTTGGAGTCCAATGTACCTTGAAGCCCTTATACAGTGCACCACATGTACAATGCAAAATGTATGTATGGCCAACAGATGGTACAATTACGTTTTTATCTCCCCTTGTACGTTTCCATGATGGAAGCGATCTTTAGACCCGTCTCAACTATTAAGATTTTATTAAATTATTAAACCTCACCTCTCACTACAGCTAATCAAGTGCCATCCTGTCTTATGATGGAAATTCATTGTTTAAATGCATGTTCTGGGAGTGGCACCTTGCCCTTTGCTCAGCATCATGTTGGAAGAGTTGTTTTTGAGATTCTTTCCCTTTACTAATACTTTAGTTGGACTGATGTAAATTTGTCTGACTGTGTACTACAGCAACTCGGCCAGGAGACATTTTTGTTCCTCAATCCTCTCTTCCTCATTTTACTTGTTTCAGGAGATGATGAAATGGGACAATGAACGGCTTGGAGTGAAGTTCCATCTTTCTGAAGGCTGAAATAAACAGTGATGGAAAACAAAATCAGTATTTGTGGTGTTGTTTTTTTTGTAATAAAGTTGGAATTGATTGGAATAAATTGTACCCCCTTGAGTTAAGTCTTTGCTACACTTGCAGACCATGTAACTAGATGGATAGATGGGCCTAATAGACAGGCAGGCTGTGACAGATGGAAAGACCGGACAGATAGAAAGGCCTATAGAGATGGATACAGACAGACCGATGGATGGATAGACCAAGACATGGACAGATGGTCTAGATGGATAGATAAAACGGTTCTTTATGGCCAGGAATTCTTCTTAAGCATGACTATCAAAGGCTGTAATGCCAGTTGAATGTGTGTAGGCCTACTGCTTCCATGGCCCTCTGGTGGCTCTGCCATCCATATGACCGCATTTGCCTCAAACCACTGGCGATATCCAATTTCCATCAAATAAAATATCTTGACTGGGAAAATGTAACTACTGGGGGGATGGAGGTAAAATATTACCCCCCTACTCCCAAACAGCCATACCGGATTTATCCCATTTAACTTCCGGCACAAAGAAAAACTGCTCCCACTGTCCCAGTTAATTAAATGTTTACGCTGCTGTGTATTCTTAACCTAGGACATTTTTACTCCAATTCCCACCACATTAGTTAGGTTGGCTAACTACCCCGGTTAACATTAGATGGCTGATCATTCCTATCAATGAGTGACAGAAACGTTGACCGGCGAAATATTGGAAGCGCGGATTTTACCGAGAAGTTGCCATCGGGAGTCATTTGGAAGCTAACATGAACATTAGCTAGCAGGAACGGTGTTTACCAAATTGTATCGAAGGTGAGCATCATGTCACAGAGTACTGTCACGTTACATTTCAAAAAATTTTAAACTATAATTGTAGACTTAACTAGCTACCTAGCGTTATAGCGAGCCACTGGCGTTGGTGTTTGTTTACGTTATGTAGTTAACGCCACGTTTGCTAGGTACTAGGCAGGTAACGGACGCTAAAGTTAACGCCAGCTAAGCTAACTTAGATAATAGCTAGTGCAACTGCTAGCAAGATAATATCGTTACTTGAATTGGAAATGGAGTAGCTGACTAACTGACGTTATGTGAAAATGTAATTGGGATATCGTGCTCAACTCAAATGTTTTCCTTGGCAGGTACGAGGAGACGAGAAAACTTGTTGGACAACCCAAAACAGCAGATTTTGAGTTTTTATGTTGACGTAGTTTGGCAGTTGGATACCCTTTTAGGCTACCTTATTTGGTCTATTTGAAATGTTTCATGTGCAGGGAACCATCATTGTTCATATAGCTTTCAGAGGGTTGCTAGGTTAATCAATAAAGAGGCATGAACTAGATCTTAGCCACTGGAATTTAGTTAGGGCGTTTATATTTTGAGAAGACGAGGTCTCTTTGTTTCAGTTTAACTGTAAGCACATTCACAGGTGTGTCTATGGCCTGAGGTGTTCTCTTTGCCCTGGCATACATTCCAGTAATTAGTCAGTAGGCCTATGTTTTTTTGTTTTTGTTTTTTGTTTTTTACACAATTCAGTCATTCAGTCAACTTAAACAAGAGTAACCTATTATAGTTTCATATTTACAGATTTTGCACAGGCAAAATTAAGTGACACAAGCCTACCGAGAGGACATGACAGCTGTGGTAAGCCGAGTATGGGGGTGGGTGAGCCCAGTTGTCTCATACCGCCCATGGGGTAGCAGTGCTGTGTCAGATAAAGCCACCAAGGACTCTGTGGTAGATGAGGGGCAGAAGACAGGGGGCTGGGGCTGGAGAGGCTTATTATCCTGGGTGTGGGGAGGGCGCAAGAGCAAAAGTGACCAAGCAAAACTGGTTGAAGAGTATTATTTTGAGGCAGAGGAGAAACTTCAGCCCATGGAAATCGAAGATCTCGGCGCAGGGAAGCAGGAGCCAGAGGCAAAAGCACAGCGCGCTCCTAGATGGTGGAGCAGGATTCTTCCACCCTACCTCTTTTGGTCCGGAAAGGCGGAACCGAGCGGGCTCAGGCGGAGGAGATGCGTCGGTTGGAATCAAGGAGCATGGGACTCTGATAACGACGGGGAACTTTCGGACTACGGAACCCCACCGCCATCTCCCACTCCTCCATCCTCCACACTGTCGTCCCCCTTTCGCCTCTTCGCACAATCCTGGAAAGGGGAGATTCTCCCAGAGCACTACGAGATCTGCTTCAACTTCCTCCGCCACCTGTTTGACCTGTTTGTGGTGGGCTTCCTGTGGACCGTGTCCCCGCCCGCCAAGTTGATCCTGGAGGTACTCGGGGTCCAAGGTGGGCTGAAGCTGTGGCTCCACGGGATGGCCATGTTCTTTGTCTCCACTGTCGGAATGGCCGGCTTGCTTTGGCTAGTGCAGGAGTACCTCCCGGAGTTTGCCCTGATCTACGGCATCGTGCAAGCTCTGGTGATCTCCGTCAGTGTCCGGCAGAGTGTGATCCTGGGAGGGGAGGAGGAGAAAGAGGAGAAGCAGCAGGAGGAGGTGGAGGAGAAGAAGGAGGCAGAAGGACTGAAAGACACTAGGGAGAATAAGGAAATACCCGTAGTTAGTAAAAAGAAGTACCTGTCTGCAAAGGAGAGGTTATGTTTTGAAAGAGTTGGCATTTAGGTGAGTTACTTTGACCTGTTTGTTAGTGTCTTTGTTTCCCCTGCTAAATAGCTGATATTGAACACCTACCTCAACTCTGACCATGTCAGTGAAATGTCCTGCTGTTATTTTGATTTATCATATGTCACCATTATGTTCATGTTGCAGTTGTCATATGTATATCTGTTTTCAGGGCAGGAAACAACTTGTTTTTGGCAACAGGCCAAAGTGGCTGGTAAATCCTTAAGGTCACCAGCCATTTTTACTGTGTTACCAGCCAAATAAATTCTTTAGAATAGAAAGGACCTCTAAATGATGGTTGGCTCCCTGCCAAAGTGGCTGGTAGAGCAGACAGACTTCACAGGCAGCCACAGGCACAAAAAAGACCTGTGTTTGGCTGATTGTTTTAGTTCATAAGCCAGTGCCAACAACAGAGGAAATAAGAGAAAAGGATAATCACTACCTTTAGTTATAACGCTAGTCCAGAAGCACGTAACTGAGATGGTGGCTTCATCTTAGTCTTGAGGTTATATCCCCCCCCCCCAAATTTAGAACCAAGACATAAAAACATCTAAAATGGGAACTAGGTTACTCCTGGAAGCATTATTAGAGCTTCTAGGAATGCTCTTATTCCTATGAATCTAGACCACAGACACGAGAACGATTAAAATGGGAACTAGGTTTCTCTTATTCCTATGAATTTAGAACACGGACATAAAAACAGCTAAAATGTGACCCGCTCTCAGCTGGTACAGATCCCTTCTAACATTCACCAAGCCCAGAACAGAGCTATTTTAATCCTGCAACCAGTGAAAAAAAGAACCGTGACATTCTGAGTGGTGTGAAACCAACTTGAACTAATGACACAGCCCCCCCCCCACCACCACCCTTTTTATCTACGACAACTTTTTTTCTGGAATGGTGTGAAATAGCTCAATATATCAGGCTTAGGAGCTGTCAAATACTTGAGTTGATATGAACTGTCTTTTGGAGTCACATTCTTCACATTCTTTGTTTTCTTTTTTATCTATTTTTCATCATGCCTCCCATTTCCTGCTTTCATCCTCTCGCCCTCTGCAGAGCTGCCATCATTCTTCCCTTCCATTCCTCTTGAGGCAGTTCACTCAAAACAGAACAACACTGTGTCTTTTATTAAAA
>OMKL01048839.1:2764-15905 GCA_900302295.1 Parasudis fraserbrunneri
CACTGACAGAGGGGGGAGGTCAGTTTTCGCTGTGTTGTGGGGGAAGGGGCACAAACAGAGGGCCATGGGCCCCCTTAGGTCTCTGAGGAATGTAATTGAGGCTCTCTCACTCAGGCACACACACGCACACACAAACAAACAAATACAATATCACACACAACGTGAATGCACATGCTTTTATGGTTGATGCAATTTCTTTTATGAAGACATTGTGCAATTAAGTTAACCTTTTTTTTTAGCACAAGCTTTTGGGCTTTTTTTCTTTTATCTCCATGCTTAAAAAGGCTCTATTGATCAGCAGTCATACAATCATGTCTGTCTCAAGTGACCTGTAAGTCCTAATTATGAGATATTTAGTGGAGTGATTCATTGGTGCATAGGCATAGCACATACTGGTATAACATCACAATTTGTGGAATAACATACAGTATGTCTTACCAGTCTACAAAAATGTAAGCAGATTCTGAATTACTTGCATGAAAATGACACTGCAAGGGTAATGAACTTCACTGGCTCTCTCAACATGACTCCTTTGAAGACAACTCTTTCAAGTGGTTTAAAGTAAAACTTCTATAAGTTTGAACTTTTACTACCTCAGCCGTGTAATTTTTTCCATTCCCCTCCTATTCATTTTTCCACTTGAGAGATTCTTTGCTGATTGTTGGATAGAGAATATGTCCAGACAGGAAAGAGCAAGTAAGGAGCTAATTACCCAGTATTTTACACAGCACCTCCTCTCCAGGCTCACAAACCCTCTCTCTCTCTCCCCCATCCCCCTCTCCTCCTCCCTCCCTCCATCTCTGGCCATGACTCCCTCCCCAGCAGTTGAAATTCTACACTAGTGTGCCTGAGAGATCACCATGGAGACAGCTTCTTCCATCTTCCATGGCTTCTCTACAGAGGCCATGGGCCTGCCCATAGTCTCCAATTGGTTGACCAGAGCACGTAGACCGTCTTAGTTCTTCTTAGTTTCAGTTATTGCAAAATTGCACCCAAACCTGGATTATTTTGCATGTAAGCTTGCTCACATGTGGCCCTGCTGGTGTGTGTCGATAGCAAGCATGTTTGATAGCTGAGTGTTGTGTGACTGGATGTGGTTCCCTGTGCAGTGATAGAGGAATACGTGATTGGTAATTCATGTTTTCTGTCATGCCAATTTACTCCAGATCATATTACACAACAGACTAGATCCGATGAAATGGGATCACCTTTTTAGAATTTCTCTAGTATCAGTGCAAACTTCAGTGCTAATAATGCATAAAGAACTGCATAAAAAACAACTCTAATGCAACTTGCAAGTCCAATTGCACAGCCTGAACTATTGGCCCACATTCCTGAAGCCTTCATGTTTCATGGAGAAAATTAATTTAAGTCTAAACAATGTCTAATTTAATTTCCTTGCAAGATGTGTCACTTACACAGTGAAACACCTTTTGTGTTGTTATTGTGTGCATTTACCTGCCTCCAAATTATCAAAACATTCTGCACTTTAGAGCTATGATAGGTCATTTATATAGGGCTACTAGTACGCTATAAATAAATCCATGCTTTTTTGATTTCTCGCCCCTAATAATATCCTTGGCTGCTGTTCATATCACCAATGGGTATTTGTGTGTGTAGTCCGTTTGGAAAACGTGTCACCAGGTTTCATACGGATCAAAGAGGAATAGAACTACCCTACCCAGAAGGCCTATTGCTCTGCTACAAGCTGGCTTCTTGCGCTTTGGGAGTGTTTCCCATTTAAACAAACACAGTGCTGCTGAAGATGGCGGAGAGTTTATAGAGGCGAAAAAGAAACTGGTCTACTCAATGAATGCATTGAAGTCGGTGAGTTTTAATGATAGTGAATAATGTTTAGGTTGTGCCAATTTTTTTTTTAACACTAGCTAATGCGATCGTTTGTTTAACATGTAAATGTCCTGTGAGTTCAGGTTGCTTGTGTTGTTCCTTTGCCGAACAGGCTGCTACCGTGGTATAACCAGCCTCCTACCAGTGCCTATTTGTTGTGGAATGTTTGCGATGCGCTTTCTTATGTTTATTTTAGCTACTTCTGGTTAATCATGTTCTATTTACAAGTTACTAGATATATATTCTTCTCGATGGTGTTGATGTTTTCACTATTCTTTACAAAGTTCATGCTGAGAGCCTATTACTGTTCGTGCGGGCTGCTAGCAGGGACGATTTCTCACGTCGCTGCCGAGTACTCCTTTGTAGGCGATATTACGTATTATTACATTGTAACTTTTAAAACTTAGACTACTTTTCAGTCCTACTTATTTCTCCAGTTAGTGTTTTGCTTACTTTCCTACGGATAGTCAATTCTGACCAACCCGTCTTGTAACTGTGTAGTCACAACCGAACGGCACAGTTCCAAGAATTGCCGAGGTGTCCTAGCGCAGAACACGGTGCGATGGTGAAGTTCCCCCGTGTAGAAATGTACATAGGCAACGTTTGTTTATTGCTCGTGTGGTATGGTCGACTAGTTGCCACCGATAACGAGAACAGGGTATACTGGACAGCTGAACAACCTCGCTGTCGGAGAATACGCATCTGTTATTTATAGCTCTACTGTAGTAGGATTTGTGATTATCTGTTGTCGTGGATCGCACTCTGCCTTGTCAAGGGAAAAGGGAGGGTTACCTAGATAGGGCTCAGGCAGGGCACGACCCACAACTACCCGGCAGCAATTTAATTGAGAAATGCTCGTGTTGCTATCATATGGTGTGTGTGTGTGAGAGAGAGAGAGATGGAGAGAGCATACTGCACCATAGGTTTCAGGCAGAATTCACACACTCCTTGCCAGGCGGCATGTGCAGCCTATGCTGAGCATTCACTTTCTGAAGCAGTAAGGGAACATTCTTTGGGAGCTTGCTCATGTATAGGCACACAATAAAGACGTTAGTCACTTCAATTCAAATGGTTGAGCTGGAGGTGAGCTGTCTGCCTGGGGACATCTTTGCCGATAATTAATGCCGATACACATAGCACTCTTTGCCATGTGGCAACCTCTGAAAGAAGGACCAAGGCATTATGATCATAATTTGTGTCAGTTAAGACTGCTGAATTTGGCCTTGGTCAGGGATGTGATTTTCTTTTGGACATGCGACCCCCAATCATTTAATTTTCATCAGCGGTTTCTGTTTTCTTGATTTTCTCTCATAATTTCCTCCATGTTTTGTTATCCACCTGATCACATCCATGCTTGTTGATCATGTGTGATAGCTTCACATATGACTATCATAAGATACCAACTCTTAAACTCCCCTTTAGGGCTTGGGAACCTGACGTCAGGTAATGCCATGAAGCTGCTATTTGTAGTGTATCACTCCGGCTGACTGTGTGTTGACAGGAGGATTTTTAGATGGTTTGTAAGTCTTGTTATGTGAAAAGCTGCCTCAGAAAATCTCATGACCATCATGGGAGAAACCTCAACACTTCTTTTTCTTCATCCCTTGCTCAGTTTTTGGCCATTTTGCAGTTTTAGAGATTTCTCAATTCAAATTTATAAGTGATCCATCAAAGACGTCCGTAGCAAGGCATAGCAATTTTTCTACTTACAAGTATGGTCCATCCAGCCAACACCCAATTGTAGCTCATACCCAGAAGTCATAGAACTCCATTGTTGTCCAAAACCCGTTAAAACAAGTCACAGAGCCGTACTGCTTTGGTCAGTATAATTCAGCATTGCGATGAACACGGGCATCTTGTTTTACCCAGACCTACTTAAGAAAGCAACAGCGATTGCCTCGGAAGTAGTTCTGGTTCAGGGAGACTTGAGGCAATTGCTGTCACTTCATAAAGTATTTCCAGGAAAAAGTATGGTGGACAGCAATGGAGTTCTACATCTTCTGGATATGAGCTATAATCTGGTGTTGACTGGATGGACCATACTTGTAAGTAGAAGAAATGCTTTGTAGATGCTGGTCTTTTCGTAGGCTTTGTTGACAATAAGAAAAACATTTAATGACATCA
Organism: Parasudis fraserbrunneri; assembly: GCA_900302295.1. Taxonomy (NCBI): domain Eukaryota; kingdom Metazoa; phylum Chordata; class Actinopteri; order Aulopiformes; family Chlorophthalmidae; genus Parasudis; species Parasudis fraserbrunneri. The sequence continues at coordinate 6,737 of OMKL01048839.1, forward strand.
GCCGTATCCTTTAAACTTTATTTAGCCGGGCAGGTAAATTAAGAACTAGCCTAATAGTTGCTTGTAAGGGTGGTGGTGTGGTATGTGTGATTGGAGATGGATGAGTGTGAATGGCTGGTGCCACCGCTGGTCCTCTCTCCTCAGATGAGCTCATTTTTCTGTAGGCCTTCTTGGAATCTGATTGAATGCCATTACTCAAACTTGTGTATGTGCTATGTTAGAATAGGTGGGAGACTGACCACTGTGGGAACCTAGCCAATGAACCTCTACTGCGCCCCCCCACACCCCCTTTTCTCTGTCCCTTTATCTCTCCCTTTCTTTCTTTCTCTCCCTCACACAGGGTGTCAGCCTGTGTTAACAATGAATCAATCTTTGGGGGGATTCTTTGACTGCAGATGGGCTGGAGAAGTGACTGGGATGCATGGCTTTCTCTCTTTGTCTCCAGCCCCTACGCTCTCAATAACTCATTAACTTATAACTTTTTCTCATGGGAGCGGGGTGAGTTCCTTCTGCGGTGGCAGATTCTGGGGTCAAATGAAGCAATTGATTGATATTTACTGTGCATCGATGGAATAGTATTGCTGATATGGCCACTGCCCCACAGATGTTTGTTTAGACATTGAATATGGTTTACTATAATATGGACTCATCTGTTAAAGCCACAACATTGCAAAAGTCATTTAGCCTGTCCATACCTCAAGACTTCTGAACTGAACAATGTAATGAACAGGCATGATAAACAAAAGTGTGGCAACTGTTTGAATTTCCTTGTTATGGAATTAAAAAGCATACAAACTCTTAAGTAAACTAGACTGTACAGAGCACTTCAGAATTAATTTGTGTTTCACACTACAACGAGGCTAACCAATGGTGAAGAATTATAAAAAAAAAATTAAAAAAAATGTCAGCAATCTAAAAATGACATTCTGAAGGTCAGCCTCCACTCTCAAAGTGGTTCTAACTGTAGGCCTATAACTGTACCTCCTACTGTATAATAGAGCTGTAATTACTGAATAATAGAGAGAAAACAAGTGGACACCTCGCCGCCTTTCGTCGGGTATCGAGGTACTTTTTGATAACTGTCTCCACTCTCTTTGTCAAGCTGCATTTTTGCCCCACTGATGTTTGAATAGATGGCATTCTTTCTGTGTGGCGTCAGAGTCTCTGTGTTGTTTGTGTGTGTGTGTGTGTGTGTGTGAGAGAAAGAAAGAAGGAGGGAGTGAGATGAGAAGTGAGGGAGAAGTTTCGTTTAGAGTTTACTGTTGATGGTCATGAGATGTTTGTGAGTGTGTGTGTGTGTTTAATGTAAGATTAATAGCCGGGCAGAGAAGCAGCAGCTACGGGAGGGCTCTTGATGACACACTGAGCTGAAAGGAAAGCCTGATTGTTTCCCTAATTGAAATGTGATTCCTTGGTCTTTGTACCTTTCTGCTGGGCCACAGAACAGGAGGTGGGGTGGTTGTGGGGGGCAGTGGACTAGTGTGGCTTCCTCTGATAGGATTAGTTGACAAAGTAGGGCTGGGCGATATGACCTGAAATCCATATCACGGTATATTATCAGATTTAGCACAGTGACGCAAAATTAAATGATAATAAATGTTTTAATCACCAGCGCACAGATACCACATTCTCCATCATGTTGGCCCTCTGTCAGCATGTTTGTAATGTTTGTTTGTCAACATGTCTTTCAATTATCCTGACACGTCAGACCCATAGAACATACGCAAGCTAGCTCTCCATAAGGTCTGAGAGTGGCACATTGACAAATAAACAAATCGCTTGCCAGCAAAAACGGTTGTCAATAAAATCAATTTGACTTACCATGGTGATATGGTGGTGTCTTGTCTCTCATGCCACAATGAATTCCTGGTGCTGTGATTACATTGATTATAGGGATGTGCGTAACGGCTATTTTGAGAGCTGGCTATCCGCTGTCATTAACCGGTTAGCCGTTACTTTTTTGTGACAATTATAAGTCAATGCTGAACAAAACTTGGGAAACGCAGCCAGGCAGTTCTCTATCTCTGTTCTCTTACCTCTCTATTCATCACATAAAATCATGGGAATAGCAATGCCTGCCCTCATATTCTCCGTTCTCCATGCTCTATTCATCACGTAAAATCATGGGAACCAAGCTAGCTCCATAGGGTCTAAACGCGGCCAATTGAGAAATAAACAAATAGCTTGATGGCGAAAATGGTCGTCAATAAAGTTAATTTTACTTACCATGGTGATGTGTTGGTGTCTTGTCTTTAAAGCCTGTGGGAATTCGAAAAAGACGATTTCTCCATTTATCTGTGTGTTACCAAGGCAATGGGCTGCCAGTGTACCATCAGACAGGCATTTTACATTAAAGTTTAGAATAGCCTACATGCGCAAGCTATGCCTTGTTGCTACTGTTAGTACGGGGGGGGGCACAACATCGTCTTTTTCTTGGTACTTTAATGTAATCACAGTGACAGGAATTCCCCCTGGCATGAGAGACAAGACACCAACACATCACCATGGTAACTCAAATTGACTTTATTGACGACCTTGTTCGCAGGCAAGCTATTTGTTTATTTCTCAACGCGCCGCTCTCAGACCCAGTGGAGAGGTAGCTTGTGTACGTTCTATGGGTCTGACGCGTCAGGCTACCTGCCCCCATATTCTCCATTCTCTTATCTCTCTCAATTCATCACGTAAAATTTTGGCCCTCATATTCTCAGAGACTCATATTCTCAGAGACAACCAGCCCGACTTATTAGGCCTAATCACTTGTCACCACTAGCTTTCTTCTGTGCGACTTGGAAAGGCAAAAACCGAGGTGACAGCTAGCCTACATGTCAAGAAAAGTATTCGGCTAAGCACACGTTTCTCAAGGAAACCATGCCTCTGAACCAAAAAAATACTAGGGCGAGAGACAACTAACTGATTGCTTCAGGTAGGCTACTACCTGTTTATGAAACATGACATAACATTGTCTCATTCTACACGTCTGTATTGGGAAAGATTTATGAGGAGTGCAAGCCGGTGCAAAGCATAACGGTAGATGAATATGATTCCCATCGATTATATCTGGGCAAAAACATGCCTATCCAGAATGAGAACCACTAAATACAGCGTAAGGCAACTTTGGGTAGCCTACCTGAGTAATTGCGTGTGCCATGCCTTCCACAAACAGATCCATGCACCTAGTTCCCCATCAATCCGCTTTTGTAGTCAAGAATATATTGTATGCAGCAGACTATATAATCCTTTCATAGTTACTAGGTTTAGTGTAAGTCTCACTGCAGTTGGCGCAGATATCGTAACTTTTATTTTTTACAAATTCACCCATAAAATGAAAAAAAAAGAAAAGCGAATTAACCATTTAACCGTTATTAATATCCAGTTAATTTTAAATGACTGGTTAACTGGCTAACCAGATAACCTTGCACACCCCTAATTGATTACATATCATTTTGGCAGGCCAAAATGATTGGTTGTTAAAAAAAGGGAGCTGAGTCTTAACAACCAATCAGATGTTTTTGACCTGCCAAATGGTGTTTCCAGGTCGCATCAGAGAACTATCACCATTGTGTTCCCCGTCAAAAAGTACACACAATGTACAAATCCATTTGCCTATCAGAGGCTTGGAAAACTCGCTAATTTCTCAAGTTGCCTACTACAGCTTTAAGTTCACTAATGTTAGCTATATTAGCTAGCTAGCTTTGTTTGTTGACTACAGCTAGGTTTGCAGTGGCTAACATTACAATTGTACTAGGAATTAAATATCAAACATTGCAGTATTTACCCCCCTCAAAGTATCTGAACTTTGGAACCCTTTCTGGGTAAGCTAGCATGAAATGATATCAACAGATTCCTTGCGATCTCTAGTTTCATATGATACCATCATTATCACTCTAGCGAGCCAGCTAGAGCCTGTGAAAGATGGTCATGTCAGGAGGCGATATTGAAATTCCATATCGGCTGATAGATATTTTAAAAACGTCCAATATCGGCAAACCGGTATATTGCTCGACCACTAGTCCAGGGCATTGGTAAACATCTTTGTTGAAATATATGACAGAGAAAATGGTGATTGTGAGTGAAGTCACATTCTGCATGGATAAGTCAGTATAACCTTATGACCAGTACATTTAAAATGAATGAAGTTTAGTCAAGTTCATTGTTGTAAGGCCAAGCACGAGGCGTGTTGCACAAAAGCAGGACTACATAGGACACATGGAAGAACACACGGAAGGACATACGGATGTGCCGTCATGTAAACCTTTCCAGCATTTGCTGTGTGTCTTGCACTTTTCACTGAGATTCTCACTCTTTTTGTACTGCGAGTGTTGGTATACAGTACTGTAAATATTTGTAAACTGTTGTGTCTCTACACCAAGGTCAGTGATTTTACTTGGCATGACGAGTTTCTGCCTCTGCTTCTGTTTCCCCTCTTTCCCTTACATGGCCCCATTTCATTTATTCATGTGCAAATTTTACACCAAAGTTTTATGCAGTTATTTCATGCTGTGTAAAACTGTTTCTGCTGTGACGTCTCCCAACCTTAAGGTCATTGATGCAGTGAGGGTGAACTGTCTGTGCTTGTCAGAACGCACATGACACGTGGAAATACACAACACAAGGTTTACCCCTGCTGCCTAGCCCTAAGGTAAAGAACCAGACAGAGAAAAGAAAACAGGGATGAGGTTCTTTCACACAACTCCCATTCTTATCTAATGGAGACTTCATTTCTAAGGGAGATCCCTATTTCCTTAGAGTTGTCCCCCATTATTTCCTGCTATTTTTGGCAAGTTGTTCAGACCACATCCTTGGAACACTTCTTGACAAGAGAGTTGTCTTTCCACCACTGAAAATTCACAGCTACATCTTTCGAATGAGCGCGAGTACAAGAAGACTGCTATTCTCTACACAGAGAAAGCCAACCAACCAGCCACCTTGCCAGCTCCCAAGTCAGCCCATGCCGTTTACAATCTGGCTCTACTTGAAGTCGCATCTTATTCATTCCGCTTGCTCCCCTCTCCTTCAACTCTGAGGTAATACCCCAAATGCTAGGCAAGGCGAGCCATATGTGAGCCATGCACACTTCTAAAAGCCAAACGGGGCATCCTGAAGCAATCATTGCACCCAATTCCAGTTTATAACCAGCAAGGCTTTGGAACAGCTCGCTGTCTGTAGTTGCTGCTGATTGGATGAAGAGAAGGGTTTATTAGGGGAGGGGGGTGCGTGGAGAGCTTTGCCCACCCCCCTCCCTCGCCCTTCCCTCTTTAACTTCACCCTTCCCCCTTTAAACTTTCTCTCAGCTGAAGAATGCTCGTAAAAACTGGTTCACCTGAACAAGCTGATGGGAGGGTAGCTCACCCATCCCCGGTTTTGTTACCATTGTAAAGTGTTAGCGAAAACCTTGTTTGTGTTTTGTTTAGGGCCCCCTTTTATAAAGTGTGTGTGTGTGTGGGGGTGGTTGGTTTGTGCGATAAATGTTACCAGATGCTCTCTCTGTCAGTCAAACAGCCCAGAGAGAAGGAGAGAAAGAGAGAAGTTGAAGAAGAGGGAGGTAGAGAGAGAGAGAAAGAGAAAAAAAGTGTGTCATTTCTGGCTGAACTTATCAACTGCTGCACGGCCACCTTGCTTTCATTCTGCCCACCCCCCCTGCCAGCCCCCTTTCCTGCCCTACGTTTGCCCTGCCTCCGCCCCTCCGCTTGGAGGAAAGCTGAGTCTTGAATGACACAGAATTCCACTCCGAAGTGAGAGGCCGCTGCCATTCTAGTCCGAGCAACCAGCAGACCCCCAGATTTACTACAACACGTCAACACCGGCGAGGAGCGCCTCAGCTCATTTAGTGCAATGTCCTTTTTCCCCTCAACACTTTCACTTCTTAATTGGGCCGAGTTTTTTTTTTCTGCTGGATAAACTGGAAAATTTTCCTTTTTCCATTACCTTTGTCCACTGTGTGCTGTGACGTCACTCTTTGTTTATAGGACTGGTCGTTAAGGCAACACCCCATCAAAGGGTTGTTTCTCTGTTGCCTGTCCTTGTCCCTAGAAGAGCACACAACTGACACTTGCGTCACGATGTTGCCATATTTTCCCAAGCTTGACGATGATGGTAGAGTTCAGTTACCAGTCAACATGCAGTTGTCCAATTCAAAATGCTGTATGGTTGGTGGCATCACTGTTGGCAAGTGATTGCCTCTTTTCCACTTGGTTTGTTTCTCATGGTGCTCCTCAATGTTCGTTTCGTTAGTCTTGTCACTCTGGAACAAATCATTCTGTGTGGCTGCAGGCTAAAATGACATGGGAGCAGTAAAAGCCCTGTTCAATGAGCAGTATCCTAACAGCCCAAGGCTCGCTTTTTTCCCACGTTTCTGGCCTTGTAATTGGTGGAAACCTACGCGTTGCAAAATATCTCCTGAATTTGGTAAGCCTGTAATTAATACGATACGATAATACTTTATTGTCAGGCGAGTCTGACATTTTTCTTGCATCTCAGCAGCTCCATTTTTCCTGCGCTCCCCATGGCGCGGCACATACATGCCCATTATGCACCACTTGTTCATGGGGTCTCTCTACTTGTCTCTCCTTATTATGTTTTCAACACGCATTTTTACTTGGGCTATAACACAGCAGTGTGTTCGAGTTCATCCAAACTAATCATATGGGCACAAAACCCGCTACAGGAGCTGTATCCGCCATTACAAATAAAAGGATATCTGTAATCTTATCAATCATGAAGTTCTTTTGCCAGAAATGAGTGCGTTCCATGGACTGTAAAAATAAGTGCGTTCATAATTGTACCAGTGGCGCTCGCTCTCTTCCTCTCTCTGTCGGGTGCCTGCTGTCTAGAGGCAATACGAAATTTTGAAGGAGTGCTTAACTTTGCTTTTGTGTTTAGAAATGAAATGAGCTTTTACATTTTTATGGTAAGAAGACTTACTTTACCAAAATCACAGATGGTGACTGTTCAGAATTGCAGTTTTGTTCCTGACTCTGCAGAGGCAATGGGGCCGAATCAAAAAGGTGCAAGAATAGGCGGTCGAAGACAGTTCACATAAATAGTTTTGAATGGAGAAATCCATAATGAAGGCAGCAGCGATGGCAGAAAGTACATGCCCTCGGTTCAACCAACCCGTCAATGAGCTTTTCTATGCATGTCTCTGCCAATCATACTTTTCAGGTTCATGCAGCCGCATAACTTGGGCGTTTTGTCAACATCTCATTCAAGTGGAGATGAACAGTGGTTGTGAGTGAATGGGACTGCCGTAAACCCAAATGTCCCAATGAAGAAGCACTGGATGGTGCATGTGTAGTCCTAATTAGTGGGAAAAAGTAATTTTTCTCTCACAGTCCTTTGTAACAAAAGTAACCTCTATGTGTTGTATATAATTAATCAGTGATCCTGAATATGAAAGGCAAGTGATGAGTAATGAAATGTGTGACAGAACGTTTAATACAGAAAGCGTTCCACTCAGAAAGGTGGACCTGTAGTCTTGCAAACCGACTGTGCAGTAGGCATTACCAAGATGGCACCCAAGTGACCCATCACTTTAACAGCCTGTCATAAGCAAAGGAACCCTTTAAAGCTCTGTTCTAATGGTTTTGATCTGATCAGAAACACTTATCAGCTTGAGTGAAATGTGAGACTACATTTTTCTAAAAGTGTAAACAAAAGCAAATGGCCTTTAACCACTTATCTGGTCCAGGAGGTTCTTTGAAGATGAGTGACCCTTGGTGGCCTTTTGTAGAATGCTCACTGCTTTCCACAAAGCTGAGCAAGCTGATGCAGGTAAGGAGGATCAGTCAGCGAGGACCTTGTGGAGATTTCCTTCTCTCTGCCCATAATTTCCCACATCCCCATGTGTTGGACAGAGCTCTTGAAGACCACGGCCATCATCGGGCATCATAGATATGAACGAATCTCTGAATTTTATGGTCATATCTTTTCTATGGATGAAAACTATGACGGCAGCTTGAACCTGCACCTCCTAGACCGGTACCAGGTGTCTAGTTTCCGTACTGTGGCCCGGCACTGTGGTTGTGCGAGGGGACTTTATTAGCCGTCCAGGCTTAATCACCCAGCAGATGGAGCAGAGTGCAGCGCCGTCCCGACAAAAACAAACCCCACAGTTGGATTATGGCACTGCTGACGTGCACACGCTGACGCGTGTGTCCAGCCAGAGTCTTGATTTGATTCCGAAACCATTCCCGAGGTGCTATGCTGCCTGCCGTAGCATAACATACACACACACGCATGCACACACACACACACGCACACGCACACACACACACACACACAGAGACACACACACGCACACAGGTACACACGCATATACACGTGAATGGGATACACAAGCATATAAACACACACACACACAGACAGACAGATGCTGTCTTAATGAGCAGTAGATCTGTGTTGATGCTGCTACTAGACATCCTCTGGTTGGACTCCGTCATTTGGACTCAGCAACATTCCGCTCTGAAACAGAACTCATACGTGTTACTTATTAAATACTGTAAAGGTCCGTTCTGATTTGTGGATATGAACGAGTCTCTCAGAGACAGCAGAGAGACCACACTCTAGTGATGATGTCATCAAGAGACTAATCCTGGAGCTGCTCCATAGACAGTGATATGATGATAATAATAATAATAATAATAATAATAACAATGATACTAATGATAATAATGATGATGATGATGATGATGGTAATAATAATTACAACAATAATGCCCATAATAATAATAATAATAATAATAATAATAATAATAATAATAATAATAATAATAATGATGATGATGATAATAATAATGACCATAATAATAATTACCATAATAATAATAATAATAATAATAATAATAATAACTAGAATGTAAAGTTTGTTAACAAACTTTAAGTTGGCTAGACAAAGTCAAGCTGTAATCGACAGAAAGATGTTAACATTTCCAACAAGCCATCCCTCAACTCTCCAATAGTTCTGAGGTATCAAACATAGACCAATCAGGAAAAGGGGTGGGACTTAGTTTATTGACATGTGACCCTTTCCTGAGTCCAACAAGCCGTCCCCCAACTCTCTACGACAAACAGTGTAAAAGTTATCACGGATTAAAAATCGGTGAATAAGGGGTTATATGTAGGATGGAGTGATGGGAAAAGGAGAAGAAATCAGAATCAGAATCATCTTTAT
>OMKL01048840.1:0-14389 GCA_900302295.1 Parasudis fraserbrunneri
TTGTATTACCATACTTGTGAGGATTGACTACATTCCTTTGCCCCTCATTTTAACCCTCACTTTTAACTGAAACCTAATCTGGCCTGTTTTAAGTGAGGACTGGCCAAAATGTCCTAATTTTATTGGAATTTGATAGTGTCTGATGTCCTTGGGGGGACACAGTCCTCACAAGGGTAGAAGTACCACACACACACACACACAAACACACACACACACACACACACACACACAAATGCATGTACGCACACACACACACATACACACACACAGAATCACACACATGTGCACATACACACACTCATACATGCACACGCACACACCCACACCCACTCACACACACACACACACATCCCCCCCCACACACACACACACACACACACACACACACACACACAGGCAGGTGAGACAGAGCAGTGAACTTGTGTTGTATCTCCCCCTTGTGTTCAAAAGGTGTAATGTATATATTCAATGCTGATTTCAATGGCAATGGTGGAAATTTATTCAAATAAAATACTTGTCAAGAATCCAGGTCCTTGGCCTCCTGTCAACCTATATGCAAAGTTCCAACCCAACTGGATCAGAACTGTAGGAGTTATGGCTGGTGCGGTCAGACACAGACACACACACACACACACACACACACACATTGCAATACCCCCTTGGCAGGGCTTCATGTGCGTGGGTGTGATGAATGAATGCAGAGGTGAATCAGTGTTTGTGGGAGTTATCTATTCTCCACGTGAGAATTAGAAATCGCACCTGATGTATATAAAGGGTTGCATTTCTGCAAATATAAATCAATTGGGTCGAAGGTGAGCAATAGACAACCTTCTCTGGTCCAGAATTTCAGGGAATACAAGCCCTCGTACTTTCAAAAAGCAGATATGGTCCTCCATGCCTGCCAGTCTGTTCATCTCCTCACTCTTCCAGCGTAGCTGTGCCACCTCCTGCTCCAGCTTGTGGATGTGCCCCTCGGACCGGCTGCCCAAGGAAGCCTCGTGGACGGTGAGGAACTCGCTGACTTGGGTGCTCATGAGGTCCACGCTTTTCACCAGCTCAGCGAACAAGTCCACACTCTCCCTCTGTAGAGCCTGGACAGAGGCCTGGGGGTTAAGCGAAGGGTGAAGAGAGGGATGGAGAGGAGGAAAGGATGAAAGGATGAGAAAAGAGGGAGGGAAAGAAAGACAGACAGAAAGAAAGGGGGTGCAAAAAAAAAATTGAACATTAGGAAGAGAAAGAGGTTGACAACAGATAATTAAATAAAGGCTTCTACCTCTGTTGTATGTTGGTGATGATGGTGGTGCTGAGGCTCATGATATCGGTTCACTGTTCTTTACCTTGTGTTGCCGGGCATCTTGTGGGAGTTCCTTCAACTCTTTCTCAGTCTCCTGGATTCTCCTCTGTACATCAGCCTGCATCTGCACCAGCTCTTTCTGAATAGACATAAATATTGTTCCTGGATAGATAGCTTAGCACAGGGATTCCCTAAACTTTATTTGTGTCAAAGACCCCCAAAATAGATGACTTTTGTTACAACATTATTTCATAACACAATGTTTCATTTGCCAAAGCAACACTTCCTTAGAAATCAGACAGCACCAGGAAGCAAATGAAGGTCAACATTCAGCACAAAAGAGCAAGATAATATTAATGTAACAATATCATAGTATTATTTGATTTGCCCATTACCCACCTGTCTCTCTTTCCTCTCCTCCTCCGGTTTGATGACACGATGTCCTTTGTGTCCATGCTGGCAACACTCGTCGCACACACACTCCTTGTCGTCATGGCAATACAAGTCCAGAGGCCGCTGGTGTTGGGGACAAGGTCTCTGGGCCACAGTGGGCAGCTGGGGGTACACACTTCCCTGTCGCCGAGGGGCCCCCATGGGCCCGTCTGGGAGGACCTCCATGTACATGGGAATGGATGGTGAGGCTGAGGAGATGGACATGTAGGGGTTCATCTTGAAGCTCCTAGTCTTGAGTTTCTCCATAGCTTCCATCAGGACGGTGCTCCTAGCCAGGGAGGGTCGAGGGCTAAAGGTCTGCCTGCACTGGGGGCAGCTGTACTGGCCCTTGGTATCTGCCCGGTCCCAGTGGCCCTGGATACAGACCAAGCAGTAGGTATGACCGCAGGGTAAGGTAGCTGGGTCCTTGAGGGTCTCCAAGCAGACAGAGCAGGTGAAAGTCTCCTCTTCGGGCCAGGCTGAGGCCATGGTGCTGGGGGAGAGCACAAGGACAAAGGAGGGTCCCTTGGAGGTCAGGCCTAGTTTTATGGTTAACCAGAAGTTTCTCTGTCGGAGTAAATAACTACAGATATTGCTTTAAGCTCCCAAAGTTATAGCAACGCGCACGAGAGAGGAAGAGTTGAAATCTAAATGCACCTGAAACACATGTTGCTTAAGAATCTTAGCAAGCTGGGCACAGGGTGGGGCTGGAAAAACAGGTGGAACAAGGAGTTTCCTTATGATGTCATGGGTGAGTCCCAACCATTACACTCTACCCCCCCTCTGACTGGTAAGCTAGGCCTATAACTGTCATGGAACCAGACCGAACCAATTAATAACGTGTGGATGTAGCTAACTTAAAACTATTTTTGTGTCTAACTGATATACATTGCCATGATAACTGGTTTCAGGCAACTCAGTGACGCATGAGAAGGAATCTGAACCCTTGGCCCGGCTGAGGAAAGTAGACAGCCTGGTTTTTCAACTTCTCAAAATATGATGACATTTGGCGACATTTAGCAACTTAGTATTTTTCCCACATGATCTGATCTCATTAACACAAGCATATTAGTGACCCCCTCCCCTCCCTACCATAAACTACAGAATACTTGGCCTAAAGGGAATTATTGGGTAGTGAGGGCATGTCATACTGCCAGTAGGGGGGCTTCAGCGCCATTTTGACTAGTGGCAGCCAGCTAGCTGGGCGAAAGGCCAGATATTGAGGTTTTAACTTTCAAGGTGAGTGTCTACAGCTCTCAAACTGTATATTTTGTGTATAAATTAAGTTGACTTCCAAGTATTTTGGCTGAGTGTCGGGGATCTCCAACCTCCACAGTTCAATGAATATGGATTTTGACGTAGAATCATCGTTGTTCTTTTTGGTCTTACGGATTGCTAACGTTAGCTAGCTAGCGGCTAGCTGGCATGACAACAACAGCTTTGACTGCTGCTGACAGTCAAGAGACATGGTGATGGTCAAGTGCTTGACCACATCTCTGACGAACCAACTAACGTTAGTTGCCTACAGGTGAACCACAACATTGATGACTGGTTAGCCAGATATCTAACCACAGTGCTTGCTAAGTAAGTAACGTCAAGGGTTAGCTAACGTTAGCTGCCCATTTATGTCGGGTTGGGTTGGACTGGATTGATTTGACAGCTGAACTTGGGCGTCTAAGAAATCAGTTTACTGGGTCTATAACACCATCTTTTAACTGCCGTTCATTGAAAATGATTGAGGACCGGATTAGCTTAATGCAAAGTGGTCTAGGCTCAGATAAACTTCAGAGCTCAGAACAGCCATGATAATTATGACAGACAGCTGCCCTTACCTACAACGTCATGCAACACAACAACCGGCACAGGAACCTCCTCTCGAGCATGTGGAAATATTTAGGCTTTTGAAGTTTTCTTGGTCTGTTTATTTCCCCTTAAGTCAAATTCAACCACTTGTTGATTTTAGCTACATGACGTTGATAATGAACTCTTTAAGATTGATTAGGAGTTTCCTTATTATGTCATGGGTGAGTCCCAACCATTACACGTTGGCCCCATATGACTGTTAAGTTAGGCATATAACTGGCATGAAACCAAAGATACTCTAACAACGTGTGGATGTAGCTAACTTAAGACGATTTTTGCTCTAATTGATTAATTCAATTAGAGGCTTTAATAAGATAATTAATCCAGCTAGTGCAACCACTTTTTGATATTACATGAAGTTGATAATGAACTCTCAGAACATTGATTCATGATCTCTTCATTTAGGCCTATCCGACATTAGAATAATTTGTTGCATCAAAATCAACATCGGTCTCATGGATAACAGGCACTGTAAAATCTTATATTTGCATTTATTTATATTTTTTATTGTAGAATGTTCAGAAGTCCTCAGATCCTGGCCTTTTCCTGTCCCATAAGGCCCCTGCTGCTTGGGGTGAGAGAATTCCACATCCCTGTACTGTCAGAGCACACCTGTGCTAGATGGCATGGATCTAGAGCTGGGAAGCATCTCTCTTTCTCCCTGAGAGATGGAGAGGTAAATGGAAGAGGAAGAGGGACAGAAGGAGAGATCTCATTATTGAAAGAGACGATAACCTCTTGTTCAACTCTCTCCTCATCAAGTTTGGACTGTGAAATTTGTCAGCTGGAAGCTGTTGCTCCTCAAAACCTCATACCCAAAGCTGCTCTGTCCATCCAGCCTCAACTGCCTAAGGACTCTGCCTCGTCAAAGCGCAGACTGTTTGGGGGCTGGCTAGCATTTTCCCCTAGGAAGTCCATTATAGATTTAGCGCACAATCCCAAAGCCCCAAGCACTTACCATGACTGTTCAAATGACATCAAGTGCCTTCAACCACAACGCAGGCCATGGAATGTTAGCCAACCCTCACTCAGTACTCCTATTAAGACACTATCTAATACTGTTCAAAGCCATTTATTTCATAGAGCACACTTTCTTAGATCCTTTAGCTCCTCTACACATGGGCTGTGGATTTTGAATGACATCCAGGGAACCCCCCCACCATCCAGCCTCTACACACCCCAGATCAGAGCCCTCCACCGGGCAGCTGCCCCTCGCGAGGCACCCAGCCTAAGGGACTGCCTGTCGCCAGAGAATGAAGAAAGGTGTCGCCGCAGACTGGGGCCCAACCTGAAGCTTTATGAGGGGGACAACAAGGGGAGGAGAGGGACAGGTCAGACCCAGGGAAAGGGGCAGGGGAGATGGGCATCTGTACTAGTCTCTCTGTGCTCCATGGAGGGGAAACCGGCATTTCTCTTCACCCTGCGCTCCAGTATGCTGAAGGGCAGACACAAGGGAGATGTTAGGTCAGTGTACTAGTATTATTACTCTGTTTTTTGGGGGTTTTTTTGTTAGTGAACATGTGATCAAAATATATATATAGTACTGTGCAAAAGTCTTTGGCCACCTGAGAAATTTTGGTTTAAGCTACTGTATTTATCTGGACAGGAAGTGTTTATTTGCTCTGAAAAACTCTATATAATATTAGAATAAATAAATATAAATAAACATTAATAAAATAAAAAGGAATTCATTTTGTTTCCAAAAAGTTATTGGTATCTTGTGAGAGGGCTAGAAGAAGAACCCAGAACACAAATCCATGTACATGGAAAGAAATGAGTTGTTTGGGAACAAACCTGTGTTCTTTGCTCTCTCACAAGGTATCAATAACCTTTTTGCAAAACACAAGACATTCTTATTTCTTGTTATTGTATTAAAGATCCAGTACAATTATTTTTTTAATTCAGTCATAAATTGCTTATTTTGGAATATTAATGTCATGAGTATACATTTTTCAACTTCAGATGTATCATTTGATTAGTTATAACTGTTTTAGTGCACCTTCTCTGAGCACAGCCAACTCTCAGTAGGTTGAGGGGGTGTGGCCTTCTGTTCATTGAAAGGACATGTCAAGTTAGTGTCATAATACATGACCTTTCAAATGTAAACAAAAACCCATGGGACCAGTATGACCGGTTGCTATGGGAGGTTAACATTGGCTAACATGTTTTAGCAGGTGATAATTAAATTGTCACAGTTGCTGTAGATGTTTTTGAACCACTTTAATTCATTCACTAAATTTTAGCAAACTAGTTTAATTACTTGTTTGTTGACTAGCTAGCTGATATCCTTTGAAAACTGACAGACTAACTGATGGGCCAATCAGGTAGCCAGAGTACATTATGTAATGTCATTCAGGAAGCAGATTGCATATCTAAAATGGCTTGATTTTGTTGATATCCAGGGGGATAGAGATCAAAGGACTTTAGTCATCTTTGGGCTTTCTTTTTATAATGTTTCTTTTCACAGTCTATGTATAATCTGTATGGGGTGTATATGGGGGAGAGTTGTTGATGTTATGTGTGCGTATGCATGTGTGTGTGCTTTTTGTTTACCCAAAGTACTAAAGCAAGGTATGTGCACTCAAGTTTTCCTCTGTCTGTGTCTGTCTAGTTTCGCAGGTGGTAAAAGTGACCCATCAGACAGAGACGTGGTGGCTACAGCGCTGAGGGAGGCCCGGGAGGAATTGGGTGTTACCGTGGCAACCGAGAGCGTCTGGGGCGTCCTGAAGCCACTCAGAGACACGGTAGGTCAAAACCCAACTGAATCTGACCCTCAGAATCAGAATGCTCATGAGAGTCAGAACAAGAATTCTGATTTGATTTTGTATCTAAAAGTGAAGACAGTAAGCCATTAGAACACAGGGTGAGGTGATGGAGATAATGAAAACATGGTGAGATGTCTGGATGCCAGAGTGTCTGCTTTTATGTGCCGGTGCTGCTCTCCATGCTTACCCAGTGATTCCCAAAGTGGGCTCCAGGGACCCCCAGGGATCCTTGAGGGAGTTCCAAAGGGTCCCCAGAAAAACGCAGAATAGTTTGATTCACTATTATTTCATTGTGTAGAAGTTATCCCAATGAGAGAATGTTTAAGAATGACTATTCTGATCATCTGATCATAGGTGTTGGCTCCCTGGTTACAATGTGATGTGACACATGACCCCTCCCTCTGAACACCCAGGTTATCAGCTACACAGCTCAGGGTCAATTTCAGTAACCTAGCATAGACAGTTTAGGCCCTAAACTTTAATGGTTAAGCAAAGGTATCTGCTTCTCAAACTGAGCATGACCCCCCTTTTTTTCTTTTTTTTCTTTAGTCAGGTATGATGATCGCTCCTGTGCTGGCCAACCTGGGACCCTTGGAGGCGCTGTCCTTCAAACCCAACCCTGGAGAGGTACAGTCACCCGCTGCACTTCCTGTATCATTTGCCTACATTTATCCACCGTACTGTAGTTGCTTTGATGTTTGTGTCAAGTATCAAGATGGAAGTGGCTGGAGGTTATCGCTGGACAAGAAAGGTTTTGTCACAGGACCGTCGTATCACGGAAATCAAACAACTGACGTACCTTTTATTTTTTGTCCGTATCTCCTTTTAGGTTGAGGAGATTTTCACTTTGTCCCTGTCCCACGTGTGCGACCCCCAGAACCGCGGCTACACACACTTCCGCACCGGTGACAAGTACGGATACACACTCCCTGTGTTCCGCAACGGGAAGCACCGCGTGTGGGGCCTGACGGCCGTCGCCCTTGACCACACCCTTAAACTTGTCATCCCACCGTAGAACCCGGATACTGACTGAACTAACCACAGCTGTATTTCTTAGCTAAGCACATAAATACTATATATGATTACTCAGTTATTTGATTTTTACAGACGTGCAATCAATGGAGCTTTATGTAGCAACATCAGGGAAAGGTTCAGCTTGAATACAGAGGTTTTGAATTCAGATTTTCTCTCACCCATGTTCAGATATGAAATTTAATTAAATTCATGACTTAGAGTGGAACAGTTTCACTTTCTGCACTTATCGTAGTAAGAATAAGAATCTCTGTTAAATGTATGATGATGGCACCCTCCTTTTTTGATGCCATTTAGTCCTCTCAGCTCATCCCACAGTACAATACATGTTTGCTCTGCCTGTTGCTCTCCATATGAACTGACGAGTGTATGTTGATTTTGGGTAAGTCTTGCATTGTGGGACGGCTATAGAGAAAGTAATGAAATCAAACCAAACCAGGAAGCCACGGTCTATGCTCCTGGTTTATTCTGACTTGGCTGAACCGTGTGCCATATACTATATGAAGGACCTCTAATACATTATGGCAAGAAGATCAGCTGTACGACATTGTTATTTTAGGATCAATCAACCTCAATCAGCAACAGCTTATTTTCAAACAATATTGAGTGTACAGTATGTTGATGCACTTACTGAAGATGATCTGCAGTCTTCCCCTCAGATGTGGGTTGAATAGCTTACAAAATCATTTAAAATACATCGGGACATCGCTCCTTTTGTGCCAGTTGAGCCTGGCTTCTACGTTGGAGGCATCTATGTGTTCCATTGTATCAGTCAGGCTCAGTTAAGCACAGTAAAAGCACTTGAAAGGATTTCCAATACAATCCAACCCATATTTGCTTCCCTTTGTCCTCTCTATAGGTCACATCTGGACTGTTCTCAATTGATACCTTCTGAGCACACCACGCCATGGTGGGCTGTCGAACAATGCAATAAAAGGTGTTTTACAACAAAGGTTCTACTCTGTAATATTAGTTTCTCGACTTCCTTCTTAATGTGAACACAATCAACCACTCTTTTATTACATGATTTACATGAAAGTAATAAATAAAGTGCAAAAAGAGAATTTAACTTACAGCATTATTATTCCTACCGAGAACTTTTGATTTGCTTCATACAACACATTCAATATCTCAATCAATGTAAGAAGTTTATCATGTACACTTGGAAGTATAGTATTCCACGGCAGACATCTTGGTCAGCAAACAACAGGCTTGTAATCGACTAGCATGTGATTATCATTGATTAAATGACAACCGTGACCAATGTGCCATGGCATTGCACCATATTGTTTGGCATGTCACATCATGAGAATACTATGAATAGGAAATGAATAACCTTTGCCTCTACCTGATATCTGTTACACTGAAACTGCCAGGTAAAGTTGACCTTTTAAACAGCAAATGTCCCATGTTAACATTGTTTGATATTATGGATGAGCACGAGTTTATAGTTTAGTGAGAATTCTCAAGGTTTTAAGTTCTGGCTTCTTCTCAACAAGACCTAAGACCAGAGAGAACTCCATGGGGTTTCCGTGGTTCGAACAACAGATCCCAAGGAGGACTATGTTTCTTTGTTACTAAAGCAGTTCTGCAGATTACCAGTATTGACTCCATAGTTGTGCAGTGGAGAGAGTGCTCCATGAGATCCTGTGTCAGGTGTCAGATGATAGCTGAAGATGGTTGTAACCTTGTGTAGCTCCGTGAGTAGGATGGCACTAGCACTGCCAAGGTTGAGAGTTCAGTTCCCACTGGGGCCACTCATATTATAAATGTATGCACTCACAATGCCCTTTGTATGAGTGGAATATATTATTAAATTACATTAAGAACTTCTCCATACATTGGTCCCAGGTTGATCTACCCATCTCTCTCATTACCACATCACTAGGTTATTACCAAATTGAATTTTCAGTACAATAGCCTGTTAAAGCATCAAGGCATTGAGCTCTCCATGGGGCAGTTCATAGTTGAAGACTGTTCGTAGGACTGGTCCCAGTAAAGCTTCTCTTGTCACTACAACACTAGTTCATCATCACTAAGTTTAAATCACAATGGCCTGTTGAATCCTCAGGGCCTTGAGCACTCCATGGGGTCCCGTGAGTCGGGCAGTAGGTGGCAGTTGAATGGCCAGCTGAAAGAGAAGCTGTCCAGGGCTTGGCTGCACTGCTTCTCAGCGGAGGAGCAGACTGTGCGACAGGGCTGGAGGACCCCACCCTGAGGGCTGCACTGGGGGAGGAACATCCCACACACCAGCTGCCGCAGAGGCTCAAAGCACGCTAGCTCCATCAGCACCTGAGAACACACCGAGGGATAGGACAAGAAGAGGGGTTTATAAGTTGGAAAGGAAAGGAAATTTGGCATGTATGGTAACATATACCATGGAATGTGTCCTCTGCATTTAACCCATCTTAACTATTTCATGTTTCATTAAGTATTTTCCACCCCTTTTCAACATCAATGGCAGTGTGAACAGTGAGGTAAGGTAAGCTGAGATCAGCTGAAACACACACCGTATACACCTACAAACTCAAAATTAGTTAAAGATAGGGGCAATCTCTGGTAATGGCAAGAAGTCAAAATTAGACTGGTATGGTCCTTTAATCTCCAGAAGGTGAACTCTCCAGGAACTATCTGATCTGACACCCATGCATTTTTGAAACTATCCCATGGCTTTTGATTGGGCCTTGGGTCATGAAACTTGCTCAACCCATAAATGGCAACATAAACATTCAGTTCAAGTAAAAAAAAAAAGATGACCAAAAGTGACATGCGTGCTTTTGTGTGTGCAGGAGTGTGTGTTTGCACGCGCATGTGCTTGAGCGCTCGTGTGTAGCCGATGTAGGATGCATGTCTGACCCGGTACTGTCGCAGTAGAGTAGTGGCCTCTCTCTGGTCAGCGATGGACAGCCAGATGTTGGGAAAGGAGGTGAGGTTGTAGCTCAGGCCCTGGCACATCTCCACCTCTATGGGCTCACATGATGAAGCTTGTGGGTTGGAGATACCAGGAAGATTCACTTTATTTTGGGGTGGTGAAGCTTTTATACCATTGGTTCTCGAATGTTTTCATGTCAAGGACCCCCAAATTGATATGCAACAAGCCGCAGACCCCCATTTGATAAGATTTTTGTTCCAGGGACCCCTATCTGAGAAGATAGTTGTTAGATATGATTTAGTACAGAATTCCATAACTGTCTGGGTAGACCGTGGAGAGAGCAAAACCTATGATCAGAATAATGATTCTTAAACATTGTGCAAATTTCTACAAGTGAATAGAATATTAGTGAAATTGAACCACTCCCCATACGATCACAGAGAGGAAAGAGCTAAAACCCCTTACGAAAAAGTATCATGGTGATTTCAGTTTTACTGTGGTACCATCCATTGTATAAATAATTTACCATGATGCTGCCATGGTAAAAGTTATGTGTTGCCATGGTATCACTTTTGTATTTTAATTATACCATGGTATAATCCAATTTAAACCATGGTACCAATGGTAATATCATGATGTTTCTGAAGAAGAATCATATCTGTCATGTTATCCTTGATTGCAAAATCAGTAGTTTTATTGTACAATTTTTCACCTCGGGTAGAGAGCAGGTCCATATGCCCTCACAGGGTACCTCTCTCTCCCTGTCTCCTTGTCAGAGCATCCCTTATATTACGTTGGAGGTGGAAATGACAGATGTTAAGGACAAGACTGACCAACTGAACTGAACAATCACAAAACCATAAAAGTTTATTATCACAAGTCTTCCTGTGCCCTTAGGGTAAAATTCCTACCCAGTAATATGACCCTAGAGATAAAGGATTAAATAGACAATGGTTTAGGGAAATAGTTGATGTATCTGTTTAAATGTTTGTTTAATAAGCAATGATAGTAGTTTGATTATAAATCTACTATCACAAATCTATGAAAACTTCATGTGACAACCCAGGACATAAAATAAATCTTCCACATTTCCATAATATTTTGGTCACACTACCATGATTTCTTTCTTTTTTTTCTTTTTTTTTTTCTTTTTTTAAACCATGATACTTTTTCGTAAGGGATTTTCTGTCATGATTTAGTACCTAGGAACTAATGAGGAACTATATGTGAACAGACTATTAATTAACGATAGTTAACTAACCCTAACCTGATGTCTCAGCGCAGGGAAATCCTTCCACAATGGCCTCTCAGATTAAACGAAGAACCGAATGAGCTGAATAAATGCCGCTTTTTAGTGAATGGAGCCAAAAGAACCGGCTCCCGGAAAAGACTTATACCCCTCCCTACTGTACTCACTGAAGGGAGGGTAGGTGGAGTTGTCACAACCCTGTTCATCGGTTCCGTCTGAGCAGTCATTCCAGCCGTCACACAGCCACTCGTGGTGAAGACACTCCCCAGTGCTGCAAGCAAACTGGCTGGGCCCACATGTCCCTGGGACACAGGACAGGTGACAAGACGGGGGGGGGTTGATGAAAAGACTCAGGTGGCGCAGGTTTGAATGTATGCTTACGGAAAAAGTATCAAGGTAATTTCCAAAAAGGTATCATGGTATTTCCATATTTCTTTTGGTCACTACCATGATGTTAGTGACCAAAAAATGATGGAAATACCATGATGTTACCATCAGCATCATGGTTTGAATTTAATTACACCATGGTATTGTTTAAGTGCAAAATTGGTACCATGGCGATACATGACTTTTACCATGGCAAATAATTTATACAATGGCTGGTACCATGGTAAATCTGAAATTACCATGAAATCATGAATTTACCAAGATACTTATTTGTATGGATATATCTAGAATGAGAGGATCGGGATGGGTAAGTGCCATCATAAAAGCATTTGAAAATGGCTTCCCCTTTACCACTGGGAGACAAATCGCACTGTCAGAAGTAGCGTTGTCTCCCAGCGCTGAACTTCTTCCATGAGAATGATGGGGGCTGTTGCATGACTGTGTTCCATCCTCGTCACATCATCATAGATGTATTTGAGGAAGAGCAGATTATAGAGATGAAGAGGGATGGGAGAAAGGGATTAACATAAATGGAAGGTCAGAAAAAGGATGCGAGTTTGGTCTTACTGTCTGCTAAGGACACGGCCTGGTATGTTGCATTGAAGCCACTGTCTGCCACTCCTTCATCGGCTACAAACACCACGGTCATCTGAGGGCCTGAGGAAATCAGGTCTAGAGGCAGGCTGGTCCCGCAGAACCTGAGAGAGAGGCAGGGGTGCTCAGGAAGGAAGGAAGCAAAGACATGCTAGAGTACTGTGGTTATTCAGAAAGTCTGATGAGGTGAGTTTAGAAGGTAAGCACAAAAGCCCGTTTCCATCACCAAGGGTCAAACTCAGGGTCATTATCAGAAGCTAAGCCAGGTGGGAGGAGACGGCCGGGTCACTGTAAATTAGGCCTGAAAGATAAGGTTATTAGGGACTAGATAATTCTAGAAACCCTGATGAAAAGCCACTTCATTCAACTGGACTTTGGTCATTTGTAAAAGACAGATGGCTGGTCAGAGAACTTTACAGACATGAAGCGTGCGCAGAGATAAGGAGATATGGTTCTAAAAGCTCCTGTTTATCGTCCTGTGACTGCATGGGTAACGAACATACAGTACCTACTGCAGAGAAAAATAGTCAAATTATTTTTCTTGAGGAAGCAGTGCTAAGTCTACTGTAATAATTTTTCCCCCTCCTCTGTTCCAAACTCGATGACTCCTTCTAATCCAATACATCAGTCTGTACCCAAGTAATCACAGCACACCGGCACACTCTGTGGACCTCCATGGAAGCTTGAAGTGAGACATTTGCATTGTGATTTGTGAAATGAAAAGACTGAGGTGACGGTAGAGGTCTCACCGTCCCAGCACCCGCCCTGCACCGGTGTCAGCACTGTCATGGACCTCCACATAGTCAAACTCACACACGTCCTGAGTCTCCAGACTGAAGTTCCTGAAACTCAGTCTGATCACATGACCCTCCTCCACGGATATACGCCATGTACACAACTGGAGAAAAGAGAGAGGGTTGGGCGGGGAGGGGTATAGGAGACACAGACATAGATTAGACAACAACATACAGTAGATTTCCTGGTGATATAGTACTGTAATAGCCATTAATACAGTAAAGCTTTGAACCTGTTTAGTAGGTTAGAGGAGTTTTTAAGGTACCTGTTGGTGAGGGTAAGGCTTGGGGTGGTTTGGACTTGCCAGGTAACCGTACGGCCCGATCTTCTGACCCCCACATTCTGTTGAATGGCATAAGGAAAACCAACCTTAATTATAATGTCTATGGCTTTCCCGACTTTGGAGTGGGGAATCCTATGTAGCGTCTCTATGTAGGGTTGAAATGGGGTCTCCTGATTCCTGATCAAACTAAAAATCACTAATTTTGAAATGAAAACTGTTTCTATTGACTTTAGTGTGTGTAAAAGCTTGATTTGTCTTTTCCTGAGAGATGTAACATTGCATTTATCCAATAGGTCTACCCTTAATGACCCCTGAATGACCCTTGAGCCCCACTGAAAGAAACAGTAGGGGTACAAATGACTTGGTATAATTCACACACTGAGTCACAACACAGGACTTTCCTGATCTCAATACAGGGTTACCTGTCAAAAACAGTTAGGAATCCCTGGTCGATGGGATTATTTACGCAAGTCTAATTTTGAGCCAACGTATTCTGCTCTCACCCTTGTGTTTGAGGCTACAGTTGGCCTCGTCAGTCTGGTCGTGACAGTTGGGTTGGCCGTCACACACAGACACAGGCAGGAGACAACGACCATTGTCACACATGAACTCTTCTCTGGAGCAGCTCTCTGAGAACACATACATGCATGGACACGCACATACAACACATGCATGTGCGTACACACACAGGCACACATATAATGCATGTACATGTAAAGCTTAATAATAATTGTTAATATTGATAATTCCACATATTATTTATGTTGTTGTGAAAGTTTATTTATTTTCTAGTTCTGTCAACGTTCACCCCCAATGATCCATC
>OMKL01048841.1:0-12973 GCA_900302295.1 Parasudis fraserbrunneri
CAGGCACTTTATTCAGCCAATTTATTGACTCCATGCAGTACTGCCATCTTACAAAGCATGTATACGCGTCCAATTAATTTGAGAGAAAGAGGAGTCTTGAGGAAAAATGTTGGCCTCGGCATTGAATTAATTGTGCTCAGTCAGTGACACAAGGAGCCTGGAAAATAGCTCACGTTGTTACATTCTGATGAGCAAAATAATTGGCTTCTAGAAGACGGTAAACAGTTTCACATTTCCATAGTAACTTCACCAACACAAGGAAAGGAAAAGGGGTCCCCTCCGAACAGCCCCCGTACCCATCTGCAGCATTGACCTTGTTAACAGTAATCAGATTAATTGTCACATCTCACCAGGAACATTTCCATATAGATGCGTTTTGCCATCGCCGTCCACCGAGACCAAAGGCTCCATGACCTTCTCACGAGCCCGACCGCGGGACAGCGCACTGCTACATTATTCACAAGCGTTTATCGTCAGTCATGTTAACGGCGCTGAGACAAAGCCCCCCCAGACCGTATTGTGTGTTTCAACATGTTTTGTGATAATGAATGGACACAGGTACATGGCAGTTAACGTGCACACGTTTGATGTTTCCTTGTCCTCTATAGCCTTCGTGCCATGCCCTTGTCTCTCCGGCGTCATCCCTATCCTTATGTTTCCACACCGGACCATATGGTACTCTCTGAATGGTCCAAGGTATATACACGGTGAGAAGGCGGTGCTTGCACGATGCTTCACGAATGCAACCCCTGCTAATGATGGACATCTCGTTGGAGTATTTTTTTTTTCTTCTGCAGATGGTGAACCATTTAAGTACTTTGTCAGATCACAGGAGCATGAAATTGGTTTGACTGAGACTTAGTGGGGAATTAATTGGGTGTGGCTAAAACAATATCGGTTTGCTGGCTTTTAATGTGTTACTTAAAAATCTCTTTAGCCCCTGTATGTTTCAATTTGGGTCTGGTTTTCCCCCAGGTGCATATAGTACACAGTATTAGTCCTCGTAATACTGGAGGTTGTGTAATTATTTATTATTTAAGACGTGTCAGGTTGTGAGGAAATTCCCAGCAGATCAGAAACAAGTTGCATATCTTATGTGCTTTGTGTGAATGATTTTCTCTAAAACTGTAAAAAAAAAAATAAATAAATAAATAAATAAATAAATAAATATATATATATATATATATATATATACATTATAACACAAAGGATGCTCACTTTGCTTTTTTTCTCTTCCTGTCCCTTTCAACTCAACCTTGACTTGGTCCAGTCAAATTGGTCAAGAGTCTTTCTGTCAGAAAATTGGTTCATTCAAGGTTCATACACAATGCTATCCATAGCTACTGGTTAGAAAGCATATTATGCAATATGTGACAAAATGTTGCTAACATGCCAATGATAATTATTTGCATGGAGGCATACTGACATACCGCTCATGTGTGTCCATTGTCACATTGTTCACTTTGTTCTTTCTTTTATAATATCTCCAGTTCATTTTACAATCACTCATATTGCACACCATTGCCAGAATATTGGTCTTTTTTTTCCTGAACTAATGTAATTTTGTCATTTCAAACCGTCCACAGATATTGAGAAAAACGGAGAAAAAATAGCCAGCTATACCATTTTCAAAAGTACACAGCCCACCCCTCCACCCCAACCCCATACAACCTTGAAAGACTTCTTCTTGAGAGGAGGATATTGACAAATTTAGTACAAAAAGGGATCTGTAGAGTAGGATCTAAAAGAGCACTTTCTCTACTACATTTCCATCCATTTTAGGACTATTTCATGCTCTGAATACATGTGACATATTCAATAAGAGAGCAGCTGTGACGAGCGCACAGTGATTCAGAGCAACAGCAACCTACAGGACAGCAGCTCACAGTGACCTATGTGCCAACTCTCCAGTATGATTGGTTGCAGGTCGGTCGTTGCAGGGTCACTCTTCAGTGCCTTGTGCAGACAGCAGCTCACTGCAACAGTGACCTATGGTGCAGCAAATGACAGCTCACTGAAGTCATGAAGTCAGTCTGTACTGGAACCAAAAATGTGCGTGACTCCTCAAGACACTTAATACACAAATATAATCTTTAAAATAATGGGCCAATACTGGTAAATACCAATACATATATAATTTAACCAGAATATGGCCAGTTTCTCCTCTCTGCCTGGCTGTGTCCTGATTGGCTGAGCAAGACATGACACATTCAATATCAAAGTATGACTTTGTAACAGCTGGTGTTTGCATCATTACAGTGCATGTTGGCAGTTTGTGTGGGAAAGGTAGTAGAAAAGCTTCAATCTATCTCCAGGAATAAAAGTACTGTCACCACACACAAGACGAGTCTTCAAACTGACTTCTTTAAATATTATATTTATTTTCATCTTTTGCCAGTGAAAGTATGGCTCCACAATACTTTTATTCATGGACATCGATTACTCGTGCAGTCATCAGCACTTTTAAAGAAATGCACAGCTGTGCACTGGACAAGATTGACAGAGCAACAGGACGGACGCAGGGTGTGATGCCGACGGTGAGCACGGATTTGATGAAAGATTTGTAGACAGCTTAAAATGTCATGCTTGATGTTAAAACTCTGCAGCTTCCTCAGCAGGAATTGGAAAAAAGGTGTTTCTGGGCCTGAGAGAGTCAGTATACTGATGAAGGAGAGTAGGCTGTCTATCTAAGTGTTCAGGAAGATTTCTGGCCCTGTTCTACCTCCTGACCCTTCAGCATGAGTGGTTCAAAGAGAGAGAGAGAGAGAGGGGGTGGGGAGATGATTGCTTCCCCCCAAAGCACAGTTCTTGCGTAGATTGAGCTCTTCTTCTTGATCTACAAGTACATGGCAGCCACACACTAAGTGTTGGCGGACAGTGTTCAATTTCCATATGGGCTACTAGAGCCATGCTATCTCCATAATTAAAGGTAGAATCTGTAATGCCATCAAACAGCAACCTCTAGGCAAAACAGACCCTCTTGGCACTGCACTTTGTTTCCAATTTTGTTTTGGCACAGTCAGGGGTTCAGTGCCTTGCTCAAGGGCACGTCAGTGATAGTTGCTGAGGGAGGTGAGAGCTTTATTCATTAACGACCCCCACTTAGATGTCCCACTGGTCCAGGGATCAAACTGAAGACCTCCCTATCACAAGCCCACTTCATAATCATCAGGTCCCACTAATGGTAAAGCGAGTTTTGTTTGGAAAGGCTTCCTTTGCCCTGTAAAGCAGTTCAGCAGAACTCTGAACTGGGTCCAAACTGGTGGTGACACACAATATGAATCCAAACTAGAGGCTACCCACGGTCTTGTCAGTTCTCATTAGTCTCATCATGGTTTTGCGGTAATCCTGCCAAGGTATGGACACTGAATTCACAGTGATATATTGATGTGAAAATCTTACATGTAGGGTCTTTAAATATGGAGCCTTATGAGTAGTTATTAATGTAGCACCAAAAGTGGTTCCCCTGTGATTACAAGCTAACAAACCAATAATCGGTGCTAGGGGTTCAGTCTCACTCAAAGACACATTGATAGTGATGGATACTGGCTCTCACAGGGATTGAACCTGCGACCTCTCAGCCAATGTCTTTCTTACCTCCAGGGCCTGCAAGGATTCACTTCTCAAGTTCAAGTTTATTTGTCACATACAAACGCACAAGTACAGTGCAGTGAAATCCTTCCCCTGTGTGATGCCCCCGGACTGTGCTTTACATCAAGAAACATAGTGAAGAATAATAAAAATAATAATAGTAAAAACATATATATATATTTGTAAAACTCTAAAGAAAAAATTCACAGAGTGGATACAATTTACAATCTATGACAATATCAAAGATGTTGCATTTAGTGTGCAAATGAATGTAATGAATGAGAGTCCTCATGTAGCATCCGGATACCTTGCCTCGCTCTTGAACTTCTCTGTGTTGGCCCTAAGGCTGCAGTAGCGGTTGCCTGACCGCAGCAGAGAGAAGAGTCCAATTCTCAGGTGGCTGAGGTCCTTTATGATTATCTCGGCCTTGGTCCTGCACAGCTTGTTATAGATGTCCTGAAGGGAGTTCAACTCAGCTTACCGCACAACTCTCTGCAGGGCCTTACAGTCCTGAGAGGTGCTGTTTCTGTACCAGGCAGTGATATTCCCTGACAGGATGCTCTCTATGGCATATGTATAAAAGTCCTTGATCTTGGGGGCTATCCTGAACTTCTCCAGACATCTGAGGATGTAGATATGTAGAGTAGAGTAGGGCAGAGTTGAGGCTTCTCTGCCTACACTAGCTTGCTGAGAATGTTACAGGTCTCTATACTGGATACTATTTTGCGATCTTGAATGATAGGACATGTGTCTTAATTAATTTGCAGGCTGCTATTGCACATCTCTTGGTATTAAGGTAAGCTACCGCCTGAAGGTTCAGCAAAGTTGAACTCTGTTCAGATGGCCCACCTAAGGAAAGACAATTACCGGGAACTTCCACAGGGACACTATTATTTATGTGGGAGCATTTCCTCTTAAGTAATTAAAAACTCAACAATGAATTATTCATACAATTAATCATTGTAAATCCAATTGCTATACCAATTTTACCACAGGCAGTTCTATTAAAAATAAGTTAGGATACATAAAATTGCACTTTAATATGAAGTACATTTTTAAAATTAATTTCATCCAAGCAAGCATATCACTCTTAATAGACAATAGACAGGGTCTCTCATGACATTTACATAATGGAAAACAATATTTATAATTATTGTTGGCCATGATGTGCAAATAAATTAGTATGCTATTTAATTACATTTAGTAATATTTACATTAATAAGGTCAAATAAAACCTTGTAGGAATATGAAATGTTGAGGCAAGAGAAGCCTTAGACAAAGAACAGATAAATGGGTTTCAAGTTGTCAGGTGGGTGACATTTTGAGATCTCATTATCCAGACTTCAGCTTTAAAATGTGTTTGCAGCAGTTCAAGGCACTGTATATCCACACAGTCTGGACTGTGAGCTGTTGTGAGTTAAAAAACAAACAAATAAACAAATAAATAAATAGATAAATAAATAAAACAATAAACAATATCTAAAACAGGTTATCCCTCTATAAAGACTTCATATTGATACCAAGTAATACTCCTCTCAGCCCCTGTGATAGCTGGGGACTTAGCTTAATTAGCAGAAACCATCTCAGGAGACATAACTAACCTGCTCTCATTCGTATTGCTGATGAATAGATGCTCTTAAGTGGAAAGAGTTCTGTTGGCACTACATTGAAATGGCATGCGCTGAATGTACTGTCATCTTCTTCACTTGTTTTTCACATAAACAAGACGTTGGAACAGAATATCCAGTTGAATCCAGTTTTCAAATTGCAGTCCTTTAACAAAAGGCCAAATTGTATCTATTATTGTGTTTTGTTCGACAGAGATGAATTATATTCATTTAGGTAATTAAAAATGTAATTGGAAGGGAACTCAGAGATGTCTACACCCAAGCGTGAGCAGGTAAAGCCTTCCCATCTGGGTAACGTCAGCTATGTACACCTACTGTCAACATTTGTTATTAGCCTGTATTTAATTCCTGCCATGAATGGAGGAAGACGCTTCACTAGAAAGCAGCTCCACCAAAGGCGCTGCACTCACTCACTCACTCACTCATTCACTCGCTGAACCACTGGAGCGTCTCAGTTTATGAACCATAACGGCATACTTGATAATTCGCCACATCCAATTCTACTTCTACAGCTGTGATCTTTTGTCTATTGGTCTTTTAAATCATCACAAGCATTTATATTTTACTTTTAAAGCTAGAAAAAAAAAAAATCCTGGTTTGGATTATATCCTTCCCCGTAGACAGACCATGTTGAATGGTGTAGTGAGAAAGTGATGTGGCCAGACCAGCCATCACCTTTGGCCAAATAGCGAACCTTGTAAAAACCTGTCACCAATAGGTTTTGATAAATCTAAATGGCAGCAATTAGGGCTGGATATCGGCACTGATTACCCAATTGTATTCTATTTCGATCCATAAGGTCCCAATTTGATTTCATTTGATTCAATTCGATATCACAAAGTAACAACACATTTCAAATTTGGATTTGGCGGTCATATGGTTTGGGCTATCTAAACGAGACATTTCTAAACCTTGATCCCTAGATACCACAGAGCAAGTTTTGTGAGAATCACGTGAGCCTACGGGGAATAGGTGGAAAAGATGGATGAAAAAGATGGAAAAAAAAAATGAGATATGCTCATCTGAAAGTTGAAGGTTTGGCCTGATGGTGGTGCTAGAGGAAAGGTCATGGGGTAACCAAAATCAATAGGTTTCTTCCTCTAGGAGTCATGAATGTTTCCAGTAAATGTAGAAATATTTGAATCAAAAGTGTTTAAGTTATCTCGTTTGCACCCAGGACCTGCTGCGGACAGCAGGACAGCAACTCTTTCACAGAGACATTTTCACTTAGCTAGCAAGCTAACAGCTAATAGAGAAAAATAAAGATTCACCAAATACAGATAAAAGACTCAAAACCTACCTAAATTCATCCTGGTAATGGTAACCGCATACTATGGGTTATTACGAACAGCTGTTAACAGTTTACTTGACAGGCCCAATACCTGGGTGGGCTACTGATAGCACTGTTCAGAGTGACCTTTATAATGTCTGGTGACATCAGTCACTTTCCTGAGCACCTCAGGTAAAATCAATGCAGTCTGGAGAGGTCTATGCACTATAACTAGTGGTCACTGGCTACTGGCAGGCACTGCACTGCACACGATCAACCTCTAACCTAAAACCTTACACTCACCTGCACCATGTGACCATGAAATATTTAATATCTCAGTCTTATCCGGTCGGCCACCTGGAAAGGATCCAATTTAGCTAATTCTCTTTGCTGCCATCTTTATTTTCGTAGGTGTCTATGAACACATTTCAATAAGATAATTCACTTCCAAGTATTTCAAAACACGAAAAAAAATTCAGGTAATCATGAATTTGTGTATTCTGCCTGCTGTTCTGACTCTTTTTTAACACTGAAGTGAACGGGCACTCTGAATTTAAGTCTATGAATGCCTCCCCCTTATATTTCATGAATTCAAGTTCATGCTTGTGTTCTGCTCAGGATTTTCAACTAAGACCTTCTAACAACACCTTTGATGCATTTACCAATTGAGCAAGGAGACTGGCACACTGTCATTAAATCCTTGTTTTGGTGAACTCAGTGAACTTCGGAGGCTGATGGATTTATTAATTTGTTCACGCATTGCACATTTACTAGTCATTCATCATATAAGTAGTCCTTTCTCATAATGTGTGAAACAGATTTATGAGTAGGAACTTATTCCCTATACCCAAGGCTGTGCACCCACCTTAGCTTGTATTCCCTCATGTGTTCCTTTGACATTTAACCTACTTCTCCCTCTCGGTTCCATATTTACTGTTAGGCTTACCTCCCCTACTGTGCCTCACTTGTTCCTTGTGCTGCGATGAAAGGCACATGCTGCTCTCAGCATAAACTCCCCATTCCGTGGCATTGATATGTGTTAAACACATTGTAAGCCTTTCTGTTGAATCCGGGCTCCTCGATGTGTCGTCTGTGGCATATAGGCCAGGGGACTTGTCTATCATTGTCCGAGACACTTCGGCTATGAGGTTATTTTTGGGGCATGTGTTCCGGTTACAATCCCTGCCACAGTAGATGTCAAGGTCACACTGATTTTTAAATGTATTTATTTATTTTTACTTAGAGAATAATGGCCAGCCAATCAAGGTCTGTGAAGAGGAGGAATGACTTGAAACCAACAAACAGAACAAGGCTTGGGCTGTGTACATTGGCTGTTATAACAATAATATAAATACAGTATATAAGTTATCTCAAAATTATGTGTTGAAATAAACAACATATCGAAACAACATATCACGTGTTAATAGTAACAAAATGTAACTCTGGTTACATAATTTTTTTTAACTCATCTGTATGTGTGTGTTTACAGTACTTATGGGACAACACATCTGCACTTCAACACGTCTTTTTCAAGAGTGAAGATTGTCCATCCTCCTCCAAGCTGGTTAAAGTGTGCGCACTCCCTCGCTTTATTTTGTGTCCGTAGACGTCTCTCATGAATGTCTCAAGCATAGATCACTTGCCTCACAGTTGAATAAAAAAATATCGTCTTGTGTTTCTCTCATCCACTTAAGAATGTCTTCTCATTCATTCCTTTCATCTCTCATTCTCATAGTTTTGAGTAACGGAGAGATCTACATGAGACTGTTTCCAGAGAATTATGATCTCTTATTGTGTTCAAAGTGAGAACAGTGGGGGATTATCTGGGTTATCTTTCCCTGCAGAACTGGAGGTTACATATAAGTATATAACTCAAGTGCAGTTATTAAGTGCAATCTTCAGCATGGTTACAGAGTTGTATTATGCTGTATAGTCTACATATATGCTTCTGTGTTGTCCTGTCAGTATGTGAGTTGTTCTGAGTTGTTGTTCTACTGTATGTCCCTGATAACCATGTCAAATTCTGGTGTATCTACGCACTTGTGTATCTATATACATTAGGGAAATAAAATTGACCTCAATTTCTGATTCAGATTTCTGAGAAGTATGAGAAAATGCTGGCAGTCAGATGACATTTTTATCTGCGAGAAAAGGGCTGAATGGAATATGTCAGCACTCCTCTTAGATGTTGTAATCCTGTCAAATATACTTAGAATTACTTTGATTGTGTCTTGGGTCCTAGATATGCAGGATGTTAATTTTATTGAAGCAATTCTGTACAAAGTTAATTAGTGTAAAAACAAGATTTGAATGGATGTCAAACAACATTTTCACCCAGGTCTCATTCAAAATCTCTGTCAGAGTAATTATCTGTCATAATAGTTTTTGTTTCCTCTGAAGACCCCAAAACTTCCTGGGCAAACTTTTCAAGGACAGAAAAGGTAACAGCTTAAGAAAGAGTGAGTTGAAGCAACACGCTCTGTAGATATTTCAATGAGGAGACGTGTAATTAATTCATCTTTTCTCAACTCCACTGCCTGTCAGGTATCCCCGTGGCACACCGTACCTTTATTATTTTGCCATTAGTGACAACTCGCTATCAATCACAAAAAGATTTTCTCAACTCTGGGCTGCTTGATTATGGACTCCCCATCACCCTATCCCCAACAATGAGTAATTGCCTGGGATCAGCTTGGGGGAGGCGGAGACAAACCAATGATAACAAATGAAGACTTTCAAATATATTTTCTAAAAGTCATTAATAAGGCCTGACACACTGATTTGTGCATATAAACACGAGCAGTGATGCGCTTATACGTTCAACATTATAAAGTAGGCTGTCCAGAAATTGAGAATGGCTAACGTTTTTAACGATTACCATCGATGTCTCAGAGATGCGAGAAAGAGTGAGAGAGGAGAAGAGAGGAGGAAAGAGTAAAGATGGGAGCTTTCTACAAAGACCTAGTAGAGCTGAAAGGAAGCTCCGATAAGGCCTTTAAATGTGGAAGCCCAGGACTTGCAGTGTGGTGAAAATTCAATCAAAGGACACATTGAAAGATAAGCTGAGTATATAATTATGCTTTTATTCTTGCAGCAACAACGTAATAGAAGTTTCAATCTCACCAATGCAGCTATTAAGATTTCAAATGTCAGACAAATGAGAATTGCAAAGGTTTAGACCCCTATTCATGTTGCCCTGATGAGCTAGAAAGTAGGTCTATGTGGAGAAACAAAAAGGAATTGGTGTATGATCACAAAATGTATGAGAATGGATAAAAAGGATTTCAATTTCTAGGCTATCAGTCAAATTGTGGTGGAAGTGTTTTAGGCCGATGTGTTAGTCCCATTTTCCTAAATAGAAATGATCTGGAAAGTGTGTTGACATCGACAAGGGATATGATTGTTTCCAAAAAAAGATTTGCATGAAACAATAATTTACCGCCCCCTATTACCAACAGCACCATTTTGCATAAAATGATGTGTCTAACTTGTATCCAATCCTAAAAGGAGAAGTTTTCAGGTGTACAGAGGAGGACAAAACAACGTGTTACACACTGCAGGCTGATTGGTTGTAAAAAGTGATATCTGTACTTTAACATTTTGAATTCTAGTTGTTTGTTTTTCTTCAATAGCACTTGCTATGTTCTAGAGAAAAAAAGTTTGTGTATTGGCACTGCCATTGATTAACTTGAAAATGGCTTGGTAGCATTGTTCTACCATCTTGGAAATATTGCAAAGATCCGGCCCTCTCGCACGCCCTGCTGCTGAAACACTGATCCACACCTGAATTTCCTCCCATCTTGACTACTGCGACTCACTCCTTGACGGCATAAGTGCTATAGCGCCATCACTAGAATCCAAATGCTCCAGTATGCATCCGCCCGACTTCTAACCCACACCAAATCCAGATAGAGATAGATTTAGACTAGTTTCTCTGCAAAAAACTTGTTCCACAGATTCAAGGAAGTTCTATAACATTTTTTGAAAACATACATAATATGTCCCCTTTAATGGTTGAATATACAGTCCTCTCTACACTTAATGGTTAAATGATATGCTTAATCCATGTCACTGAACGTGTTTGAGTCTACTGTACACAGTCCTCATTCCAAATGATTGAAAATCTTACTGAGTGCACCTTCAAACTAACGGGTGCTGGAAGGTGCAATTGATACGCTATGACTACCATGAGAACTGTTACCAGTGCTAACAAGCTGTGTTTAAGCTGATGGCTGTAAAAACATCTCTCCCACAATGTGACAAGTGCACCGGCGAAGAAGAATGAGACTCAGAAGGAATAACGACAGAGTGAAATTTAAAATGTCAAGGCTTTCCATCTAAGAGTAGAGTAAACAACACTCTCAGCATCATCTCAAGGGTATTATTGGATGATGGATCGAATGATGTCATCCAATGCACTGACATAATGAAGATGGTCGTAATTGCTAATCACAGTTTTACCCACTGCTGATGACTCCAATTCTATGCCCGCTCTATTCTCTGCACTGCCCAGCAGCACCCGAGGTCATTTGTACCTGACTGGGTCCGACAGGTGGACTCTCTCTAGCATATGGCGCAGGCCGGGATGAATTACATCGTACCTTGTTAGTTGGTACAGCTCAAGGGCACTAGTGGAGGTGCAACAGGAAGTGGGTCTCTGCAGGTAATCACACCTACCTGTACATCTTAATGAAGAGCCAGTGGGAGCTCACAGAAGAGGAAGCTAAAATACATACATTTACAGTATACCGACTCTTGCATGATATAGAGTTCACGATTATTGCTGATATTGTTCTTTCTCATTCTCTGAAGCTGTGGGTTTGTAAGCAAAAATTCTCTCCATGGTTTTACCATCACTCACCGAACTCAAGTGCACCCTGTCAAGTGTGGCGTTGCTTGATAAATGACCCCCATCCATTGCTACCCTAAGCTGAGAAGAATGTCTGACAATATGATGACGCTAAGTGGGCTGAAAGTAAAGGACAGGGACTCTGAAAAATCAGTTTGGCTTTCACCACCGAGCTGGTGACTCAGCATTGGCCAACAGTGGATTTCAATAAATCAAAAAGCTAACTGGTCTCAGTCGACAGCCATGGCTGCATGTTTCTGATCATAGCTCTGAGAGGTCAACTTAGGACTTGAGTGACAGCTTGGACTGAAGCCAGGGAGTGTTCTCAACACATTTGAGGTTGTAAGCAACTATTTTGCAAATCCTTCATCTATTTTGTCCTATATCAGGGCTCCACATTGATTGTCTTTATAATGTGTCCCACATTACATTTACTTTCCACAAAAGGTCTGGCTCATTGCCCACATAATTGCAACAAATACTGTAAGTGCTTTTGTGAAAGGCAGTTTTCTGAGGGCATTCCTCTTCCATCAACTCCATGAAAGTGCAGTGTTATTGCAGAAAGCATATACATTTTCAATAAAGACAGTGGAACTAGACCACATGCTCTGTGAGCAAAGGGGAGCATCAATGTAACAGTTCTCTAGGACAGGGATAGAGCAAAGTCTGGCTGCATGCTGGTCGCAGGTCCTTTCTTTATTAACTGTAATGGTGACAAATGTGTTTGCTATTAAATTATGAAAGTCACTCAGTCAAATTAGTGAAAAGGACTCCAATTGATCATTTATTTCTCAATGTGATCTAATGTGTTTTATTATGATTATGTTGTGGTCTTACATTATCGCAAAGTAAATACAGAACTTCAAATGGAAATTGAAAATGTCAAAATCGATAGAGTATATGAAATTAAGTTTTTGGGTGTCTTAATAGACCACAAACTCTGCTGGAAACCACACATAAAATATCTGTGCTCAAAGATTGCGAGAAGCTTGGGAATTCTGGGTAAAACGAAATACATCTTAAATCAGAAATCACTATACACGTTGTATTGCACACTCATTCTACCCTACCTGTCATATTGTGTTGAAGTTTGGGGAAATACATATAAAACCAACCTACAAAAGATATGCACATTGCAAAAAAGAGCTATAAGGATTGTACATCATGCTGGTTATAGAGAGCATACCAATTGTTTATTTTTTAAAAGTAGAACTCTGAAACTTATAGATTTGGTTAAATTCAAAACTGCACAATTCATGTTTAAAGTAACACAAAATATGGTCCCTGGCAACATCAAAAAATGTTCATGGGCAGAGATGGGGGTTATAATTTAAGAGGGAAATTGAATTTAAATCAACCTATGTCCGTACAACTCTCAAAAGCAAGTGCATCTCAGTTTGTGGGGTATCCATTTGGAATGGCCTTGATTAGCAATAAAAACAAGTAATACTATTGAAATGTTTAAATGCAGATATAAACAGGAATTCTTGGACAAGTACAAGTTAGAGGAGCTTGAAAATAAAGAGAACTAGTAATTTTGTAATTATATATCTTTTGATGTAGTGGATAGGGAAAATATTTTTTGATAATGATAGATAATATATTACATATAAATATGAATATTACATATAAATA
>OMKL01048842.1:0-13065 GCA_900302295.1 Parasudis fraserbrunneri
TGACTGGTGGCCTGACTGGACCACCATTGGCCTCCACACATCCTACTGGGGGGGCTGGAGAAGATGTGGTAATAGAAGGCAGAACAAGAAGTGTCTTTTTTCTCATTGAAACACGAGGTGTTTAGCCTGAAACTCTGAACGACTAAAATGCATTCCGTCTCACCTCATTAATTTTTTATGAAGGCGGAGCTAGTGATTCAGGCTCTGCTGAATCCAGGCAATGAAGTGCTGTCTACCGATGTGAGAAATGCATACATATCTTCTTCTAATTATAGTCATTATGCGTGTCGAATTCGAAGTTACTCTAAAATGTACGATCTGTGGTTGCACAGGATGTGTGTGTGCGAGTCCCTTTCCACTCCCAGGGAATGACGTAATGCTCCATAGTAAACCCATAGGTTCTACGCCATCATAGGTGCCACTGACCCGAAGAAGATCCTTGTGGATCGAAATGTTGTGTGTTCAATAATACAAGTTTTAACTTTCACTTGATGATCATGAAATAAAAAAAAGTGGAAGCAATTCATCCTTCTCATGTGTGTTGAACTCTTTGTTTAATTGCTCATCTGATGTCTCCTGCCATCACCTGTACCGAGAGGAAATAAGGGCTGACAATGCTGTGCACAGGGCATCACTCCTGAATTATTCAATAGAAAGGTTGTAGTGGCAAGCTTAAGACAGAGTATGGAATCTTCTTTCTTTGTCCAAAGTGGTTTCTCTCTCCGATGCACCTGCCCCTCAAGATTTGTTTTCAAGTGTTCAGGGTTACCGATGGTTGTGGTTGGTTCTCTCAGATTTAGGATTAGAAAAATAGAAAAAGAGTGTGCACACTGGATAAGGCGCTTCATCTTGGAATCATGGATTCAATTTAATGGACCTTGTTTGTTCTATTAAATTACTGTACACTTGGATACTGGACTCTTGAATCTTGTTTCTTTCTTTCTTTCTTTCTTTATTTCAAACTGAAATAAGCTGTTTTCCTCCTCAACTTCTTTTTCAAGTACTGGCTGAAAGCACTCAGATACAGATCACTGTCCTCAGAGCAGTGAAGGTGAGTAAAGGGTGATCTCTCCTGGCTGAAAGCACTCAGATACAGATCACTGTCCTTAGAGCAGTGAAGGTGAGTAAAGGGTGATCTCTTCTGGCTGAAAGCACTCTACAGATCACTGTCCTTAGAGCAGTGAAGGTGAGTAAAGGGTGATCTCTCCTGGCTGAAAGCACTCTACAGATCACTGTCCTTAGAGCAGTGAAGGTGAGTAAAGGGTGATCTTCTCTCTTGGATGGACGTTACTCGTTACAATGCACCTTCTCGTCCATCAGTCCTCATGAAGGCTACAACAGGAGCATGGGGCATGGGTCCACTCCTGTCATGCCATCTGGCCAGCATAAGGGTCAAATCTAATGACACCCGGTAACTGCCGGCACGGTGAAGTATAGTGGTCAGCGCTGTTACCTCACAGCAAGAATGTCGTGGGGTCGAATCCAATAGGACGGCTTTCTGTGTGGAGTTTGTATGTTCTCCCCGTGTTCGCGAGGGTTTCCTCTGGGTACTCCGGTTTCCTCCCACACCTAAAGACATGTATGCTACAGTAGGTACACTCCTGCCATTGCCCTTGAATGCAGATTAATAATTTCCCCACTGGGATTAGTAAAGTATAACTTACTTATACAATGAGATGAAACCAAACCCAGTGGATAAATTGCAGGTAAATGTCTGCTGCTATGAAACCAGTGGTTCTGGATAATAACTGTTATTTGATAAAGTGAAATCTTGAATAGGACACATATTGAAGCATTACTGAATACTATGCCATTTGAAACAGGGCTGTGTTGCAATCTAATAGAGAGAACATTATATATTTTGTGTCCATTTCAAAATGAATGGAACAGAAGGTCTACTAAGCATAATTTAGTGAGACAATTCCTGCATCAAAATACATTAGGCAATTGTCTTGGAGAGGGCAACCATGAAGCAAACATCTTGCATTTTATGATTTAGAATATGAGCAATCTGTAGCACTGATCTTCTGAAGTCTTCTAAATATCTTCTAAATTCTAAAGTGGAAACTGATTTAATTCATGAGCTTTTATTGGAAAAGAAAACAAGTTGAGTGATATACTTTTTTGACTGCAACTGAAGTGAATAAATTCCAAACGTATTTTATGGAATGATTGAATTAAATCAGACATATATGTACATAAAGTATAGTAGAAAAGTAATCTTACTGTATCCTCCTAATCAGCTTTCTATGTCATTTCCCTGTCATAGATCACAAAGTCATCAATAAAACATGTTACTTTATCATTAAATCAAATAGCCTATATAGGGTTCAGAATGTCTTAAAAGGAATCATAAGGAATCAATACTTCACTGTGAATAAACCCATAAATACATAATATCCTCATAATTCACATCCATAAACCTACACCTTCCGTTTCCTCCTCAAGGGGGCACAAGATCCCTTTGAACGGCCCTGAATAGCTGCAGCAGCGCGTCCGTCCACACCTCTCTCTGGTGCCTGTCGGTCATATGAGCCAGTGTCTGAGCGGCATAGACCATGGTGAGCACTGTCCGTTCGAAGTCCGCTCTGCTCAGGGGCCCCCTGCGCCGCACGAGCTGGGCTGTCAGACGTCGGATCTCGGAGAGTCTCTTGGGGAGGATGTCCTCGCAGATGACCTCTAGTTTCTCCACCCTCCTCAGGGAGGCCAGCTCCTCATCTGGGATCGACATGGAGCGCTCCTCACCTTCAATCTGCAGTCCTGCCAGCAGGATCTGGAAGACAGGAATCGATAATATCAGACAAAATGTCTGTGACTTTATGGTCATGAGAAAGTACAGCCAACCCGTTAAAGGGCAATGTCACCCATTTTAAGAATTCACATGTTATTACTGTGTCCAATGCACCACTCTCCTAAAGTTAGAAGTTGGAGAGAGAACCCTGGAATTTGTCA
This sequence comes from Parasudis fraserbrunneri, assembly GCA_900302295.1. Classification (NCBI taxonomy): domain Eukaryota; kingdom Metazoa; phylum Chordata; class Actinopteri; order Aulopiformes; family Chlorophthalmidae; genus Parasudis; species Parasudis fraserbrunneri. The sequence goes on from OMKL01048842.1 coordinate 2,953, forward strand.
TGTCGGTTAATTCATTATAACCAGTTTAAACTGGTTCCTGTAAAATGAGTTGATAACTACTGTTATAACAATTATTTGCTAAATGAATCAAGCGCATTTAAATATTATCACACCACTACTAGGCAAGGTTATTGTAGTTCACTAAAACTAAACTAAAACCTAAAACTAGGTGTGAAATGTTTTTTTGTTAACTGAAATAAAAATGAAAACTAGACGTTTAGAAAAGTCTGACACTATACTGTGTACTTTACTGTGAATTTAAACTGTACTGTGTACTTTAAACTCACAAAATAAAATAAAAATATAGAGAAAATGTCTTTAGTTTTTGTATTTTTTTAGTCAAATTGGTCAAATGTGTCAACACAGCAAGAGTGAAGAGGCATTGGTGCATATGTTCATTGTGACTGTGATGTCTACATGACTGTGAGTCAATTGCCTTCACAAAGTGATGTGTTTGTGTTACACAATACCTTCTGAACTTCTTAAATCTTGCCCCTGACAAATACCACCCATATTATAATAAACTAAAAAACTGAAACTAATACTGAAACTAGTAAACCCACTCTGGAAAACAATTGAAAACAGAAATTAACCAAACAAAATAAAAACAAAAACTGATGAAAAATGGCAAACTATAATAATCTGCTATTAGATCTAAACTGACCTCGTAGAGCAAGTTTACATCCTCCACCGAGTTCTGGAACGTTGGGTTGACCAGTGAATGTGTCCCACGCTTCACCCTGTAGGCTGATGGATACAGAGCTGTAACAGAGAAGAGAAAATGAACTAATATTTTCCTTATTTTCCTATCGCCCCCTTGTCGAGGGTGACATGCGTATGTGTGTGGGCCAGTGGCTGAATAAACACAGATAGATTACTGCTCAAATATTGTGCAGGATGGATTTGAATCTAGCCCCAGCTGTGCCATAGGTAATTGGACTGCGCCACAGATGCTCCTGTATGCTCCTGTGTGGAAAGGCCTTGAGCTTCTCCTGACACGGCTAATCACCGTGGCGTAGCATCCAGGGGTTAGCCGTCCCCCAGTTTCAAAGGTGCAGGTGCGGCTATCCTCGCAGCAGCCGTTCACATTTCAAAGTGTCGGGGTATAATGTGTTGCGGACCACGGATCTCATAAGTTGAGGTGTCAGGATGAGTCTGTCGCTAATAAAAACACATGGCTCTCTCAACCTACTGGAAACAACTGCAGCAGGTCAACCTTTTACTGTTGGTGCTAACCAGCTGCAGAATCTCAGAGTAGGGAGAGGAGCACCTGGTCACATAGTGCCTCAAATCTATTTGTTGGGGAGGCATGGCTTTTCCTTCCCATATGGAAAAGAATTACAGTTCTTATAAGATATTTTATATAGTCTGAATCCACTATGCGATTCTTACAAGGAATTTAGAGAACCTGCCATATATGCCGGGCAACCCATCTAACAAACTCTAGTATAAAAATCATAGGTGAAATGAGTATGGTAGATATCTGAAGGCAGAAACTATGTGTTTCGATTTCTTATAAAACTTTCTGAAGGCAACAACCACAGTGTATGTTTATTGTAATCCTTTTTGGCATGGGTTTGTATGGGGTGATTTATTCTGTTCAAATTGTAAGAAAATAAATTAGACTATGTTGAATAAATGATGACCTTGAGCAGTGTACAGTGAAGTAAGTGAGAAAACGAACACATTCTTTTACAGAGCAAGCTTAAACTGTGGACCACACATATTTTCATCATCAAGCTATTCCAAAACGCATATATTCCCCACTAACATTCTTGTGATTCCATGAGCTCAAAAAGAAAATTAAGACATGAAAAGTGAGTTCTCAATGTCCTTGAGACAACACGGTGGTATGCAGAGAATGATATATTATACACCAGCCCCCTCTGCAGAGAACTTATTTGCTCTCTCACTTTTCCATTAGGCCTAAACCCTTGATAGTGGACAGAGATTCCAACTGGGAGTGGAGTGTGCTTGGGGAGGGGGCGGGGGTCAAGTTCAAACACGGTTAATGTCCAAACAAAGCTGGAACAAGTAGCTACATTAACAGTCTGAGCATGCACTGGACAAAAAACAAACTATCTACCAGACTTGGGGTGTGTTTGAGCAGTTCTTCCACAGAGCACATGGGCCATGCAAGGATGCAGAGTGAATCCAGAAGCATTTCTGACCTTCAGTATCAAAAACGTCATGGCTGCCTGCTATTGCAAGTCTATTCATCCATTTACTACCACGTTTTCTACTGTGTGAGGCTTGACGGCCATATTGTTGAAGCAGCTTAAAAAGGGGGAACAGGGAAAGGGGATTCATGCCATGATGAAAAGAGACAAAGTTTCCTTTGAGTTTTTCCAGACCCCCAACTGTGATCCTAAAATGTGCTTTGGTTACTATTTCTATCCTTTGGTTGGTTCCGAATCTGAGCCAATAGAAACAAAGACACCACAGAGCTAAATGCGGCCCACTAGCCAATAGCTAATCACAGGTGGAAGTTTGCATTTACTCTGCTGTAGGTTAATTCATTTTTTTTCTTTATTTCTTGAGTACTTTTTAAAGCCTGTACTTTTACTTCGACTTAAGTACATATTTAAGTATTCACTTCTACTTTGACTTGAGTAACTTCGCTCATTATTGAGTAATTGAGTAATTTTTGCTCATTATAGTACTTGCTCATTATAGTACATTATAGTTGAGTAATTTTTGCTCATTATAGTACTGATCACAATAAGAGTCAGTTACAGGTAAACACAGTCTAGACATAACTGACACAAGCTTTGATGGTTAAAAAGGGACCATCCCCAAACTAGACTGATCAAAATATTTGCAAATACTCATACTTAACTACTTTTTTTGGAGTGCTCCTCGTTTATTTTACTTACAAGTACTTTTACACCTACCTTAGTAACATCTTACTGAAGTAAAAGTACTTCTACAGCACTTCCTCAGCTGCTTTTACATTTGGGAGAACCTTGGCTTTCTACACTGTATGGTACAATAAAAAAAATCTTTATCTTAATTTTGGCCAGAGGCTACAGCCATAGAGGCTACAGCTATAGAGGCTACAGCCAGAGAGAAAATTACCTCAGAATCAGAGCACAATGTGGAGCTCAATGAGCATGGAAGCAAAATAACTACCAGGATAGTGCCCAAAATCATTGATCTCTATCCCTGAGGCATAACAATACAATGTCATAAGCATCTGTGCCATCTGAACCCTGATCAGTTTATACTGGCCCACAGTGACATTTACTTCTGCACGACTAAATTCAACTCTACTGATCTGAAGCCCCACAGCTTTGATATCCAGTCACACTTTGCTTTATAGCCAACTCTAAGGCCAGCCAATGCTACATATTCTGGCTGCTTTTCTTTGAGTACCTGCTCCCTCCTTGGGAGCCAGCCAGGCTCTGCTCCAGCTCCTTCTACTTAACTTCACTTTCACTACCTGGCCGGCTTACAGAATCCACTCTCTTTCGTGCCAATGTCAGGAATGGTCGAGTCCCACAAATTAGTATAACCTACAGTATATTAACTTGTTCAGCTGTGTGAACCCTTTTGCCATAATTAGATTCAATCCCAGATGAGGCATAATTGTTCCAAAATCTCATGTTGTGGGTGCACAATGTGTAAGCAGAGTGCACAATCAGCAACACTGGAATGCATATTTATATGGTGCATACCAAACAGAAACCACAGCTTTATTGGCACATGGTTAACGTGCACAAAATGACACAGAAGGGATGACATGCTCAGAATGTGAGATGAATGTTTGTGGAACATAAATGTGAATGTGGAAACAACGGCTGCAAAGAGACTCTCGTGAGTCTTCAACCACACATCCATTGATTTGTGGCCAATGACAACTGCATTTTAAGGCTACAATTCAAAATGTATTTCCTTAAGATTATTAAATAAAACAAAATACCATATATTTTTCTCACTGGAATGTGTTTTGTAAGCGCCTCTATACTAGTTTCCATTGATGTTACCACCAGTCAACACAGGTGTCGCCAAATCCACCAAGCCGACGATCTTCAGGATTAACACTTTAACACCATTTGAACTTTATCAAGTATTATGTCATTGAGGTGTTTGACATGTAGATGGAATATAAGCCTTCTAAAACTTTCTTGACCCATCAAAATAATCTGTGCGCTACATTTACCAGTGTAAACAAACATTTTATAACTACAAAAGTCTTGTAAAACTCATGTTTAGTTGTTTTATGCTGTAAGCCCATGTATAAAAGGCATAGACAATACATTTTAGAGTGAGGGAAATATCTTATGTCCAATAAAGCACTAATGTAAACAAAGTCAGTAGTAAGGCCATACTGCAATCACCAATTGGACATTTTAATGTTCAGCTCAAAATCATGATCTCCACCCCATTACAACCATGAAGGATCTACCATGTCCACAATTTGCTCTGATAGTTTATATCCATGTCCAGATGCACTATGTAGTATGTTACCTGAAAGGAGTATATCGTATTCTTCCTGGATATCCTTTGCTCCACCAACTGCAGAGCAACAGAGTTTAATTTTCTGGTTCAATATGAGGGTTCCAACATGTGAAGCAGGGAAATGACCACAGCAAAGGAAACTGTGAAGAGGAGGGCCAGCTAGCCTACAGGTAGACAGACTGATTGACATATATGTTTGTTTTTCTTAATGTTAGTTCTTTTTTTTCAGGTTGAACCTCCAGATTTAAGCCCATAGCTCTGGGAGACCATGCTGAGTGTCGCTCCAGCATTCAGAGCCAATTCATCCCTTACTCCCATCCCTCTTTACTGTTCCTAAAACAATCAGTGTTTGGTTGGGCTGGCATCCCCAGCGTCATTACACAGAGGCTGGGAACTTGTAATCTCTCTCTAAATGCTTGCAATGAGCCCAGGGAACAACAGAAATCCATTAATTAGCAGCAGCGCTAAATGGTACTCTTGGCTGGAGGGATGTCTTGATGTCAGGGGGGAAAAAAAGAAATAAATAACAAAAACTCTGCCAAAATGGAGGCTACAATCCCTCGAGGCTTACAGTAATGGAGGGGATGGGAGGGGTAAACACAGGAGAGAGGAGAACCTTCGGTGCAGTGACAGATCCTTTCCTCACACATCTTTTTTCCTGCCAAGTGTTTACTACAAATAGCAGCATACTGTATAATAGCAACTCTTTCCCTGGCATGTGCGAGTATGTTGACAAGGAATGTCCCACCCCTTGGCTGACTACTCAGATAGTGATTGAATATTCATCCAAAAAATAGTGAAAGAAATTTGAAAAGAAAAGTCGTTATCTGATCATTCTAGAATAGTCACCTCATCATTGTGAAATTGCCTTTCCAGGTTATGTGTCCCACCAAGCCAGGCTCAGCAACTCTAGCCTTATAAAACAAAATCTATTCTTCACAATATTAACTCAGACTTTCCCCCATCAGTAAACCACATTTTTAACTAGTACACAGGAAGATATAGATCTCCGAAAAATAGGACAAATATGTCTCAGTGGGACAGCAATATTTCAACTCAGATATGCAGATGTTTTGCCAAAATTCTTGTTATCACTCAAAATGGATCGTATTTGGCTGCTACTGGGGACATATTGGAAAAGAAGGCACATGTGCAACTTTTAGGTTTTACTATTAGGTCTATCATCACTATAAGACACCTGAACTGTCTTTCACTGGGATGTAAAAACACACAGACGGGCAGGATACTAATAAGCAGGGATGTAGTGGAGGGTAAACCCACCTAATCTCAGTTTACCCTCAGTTTTATCTGTGAAAGAGTTCATCCACTTTACTAAGACAATATCAATATTTATAAATGAAATTCATAGTGTAGCTACAGTACATCATAGTGATTATATAGTACTAAACTGAGTTACATAAAAAGTTTTACGGTTTCTATGGTTTTGGTTATCGACACCAAAATAAAGTGCTGCAGCAGCTGCCCCCCTCCCTAATAAAGACAATATGTGAACCAGATCCACCAATGATTTATGACCTATACTGCAGCCAGCCACCAGGGGGCGATTGAGATATTTTGGCTTCACTTTTGGTCATGTCGTCCATAGTTATATACAGTCAATGGTCTCAAGTAGCAGATATGTGATTTCACTTTAGTTTACAGCGCAGTTCTGTTGCAATGTGTCAGAAATTACCCTCTAAGAAAGTCTAATAAGGGTCTAACAGTGAGAAATGAAGATGCAATGTCCCGGCAACTTCAGTAGCATAGTGTTACTGGGGTTGGACAGTGACATGGCATTAAATGGTCTGATGTCTTCACTGGTATGGGAGTAGAGCATCGAGGAAGCATGTATAACGCTATGTATTACTAGGTACTAGTCCCAGGCTACGAGGGACATGCGAAGTAGCGACTCGATGTGGTTTGACGTTAGTTTACAGAACAGTTTTCTTCTAATGAGCAACAAATGGGTCTAATACATCACTATATGCAGTATCTAATTCCAGCATCATTTAGATGTATGGTGTCTAATTAGGGGATAACTGTGTTTGTTTACTGTCTAATGAAGAACATATTATTTCTAGTTTTTCTCTAATTTGATACAAAGTACAGCTTATTTCGTCTTATTAGTTCTAGTTTTTGTCTAATTTGATTCACGGCTTATCACGGCTTATCACATCTCATTATTGTACCGAAATGGGTCTAATATGGCATTATATGCAGTTTCTAGTTACAGCATAATTTAGGTGCACAGTTTCTGATTTGGGTATAACTGTCAAATAACATATTATTTCTATGTCTAATTTGATACAAAGTACGGCTTACTACGTCGTATTAGTGTGCCGAAAAAATAAAGCGCGACCCAAACCTCTAACACAAAGCCTCTTCTGGAACTGACCCTTGAAATTCTTGAGGTGCAGTCCCTTTCCTCCTGTAACAGGTCCAGCTAGTCTGACTGATCCAGAGATTTGAATCATGTCTTCTTTTTTTTTTGGGACACTCTAGAATCCCTGGATCTCATTTGTGCGGGTGCGGAATGCAGTGTTTCCTCGTTGTGAACGTGTTTGATTGTGAAAGAGTGTGTCTGGATCCAGCAACAACAGAACACTTGAAGATGTTTTTTCGTTAGAAAAACAGTTGGTTCGTGATGATGCATGCTGTTGTATTCCTCTTAGAATTCCAAGGAATAAACACATTCTTTTAACATACACTCACACACACACACACACACACACACACGTAATCATACACACATGCGTGGGCACACACACTCTCTCTCTCTTTCTCTCTCTTTCGCAGTCTCGCTTTTGCTCTCTGACATGTAACATTGTATTCTTTGTTTCTTTAGAATGCTTATTTTGTTATGGTATTTACCCTTTGAAATACAACCATAAAACATCATTCTCCATAAGCTAAACATCACTGCAACTGCAGTTTATGCTCATGGATACTATATGGCCAGCTTTTTGTATTCTACAGACACAGTGACAACAATAAAATTCTAAAAGGACCCAAGTTTATTTCCTGTTGCAATGTTTGCTAATGCAATAGTTGACAGGAAATACCTTTGGGTCCAAACTGTTTCCAAGCAACAGAATTCCAGTGAAAGCGTCTATATTCACTACATTTTGTCAAAGCTTTATGCTTAACTTGCGCTGCTGCCAATGAAGTATACGTACATGTAGAGTCAACAGATGGTAACCTGCAAAAAATCTTCATCTTCACAAGCAATCTAATCCTGTGTTGTGTCTTAAAAATCTTTCTTCAAACAAGTGAAAGAAATCTGGCAAAAGGACACGCTAATTTCACTTGTTTCAATACAACTGAACTTGATTCTCAAGATTTCTTGAAACCAGTGACAATATCTTAGAATAAGGCAGGTCATTCAACTTGTTTCAGTGTCACTTAAATGTCACAATGTCAAACAAAAAAGTCTTAGTTGTATTGAAACAAGTGAAATCATGTAACCTCAATGGCAGATTGTTTCACTTGTTTCAATAACAAGGACACACTGTAGATGCAAAGCACATTTCCTGTGAACTGCCACAAGGGGCAGAGCGGTTAACTGTGAGTGAGTGAGTGAGTTAGTGACATCACCGGTCATATAGATACAATTCACATCTAAAAATAAGACTTTTAAGTCTGAATACAAGATTAAACTACCTATCGTACTACCTACAATACAATATTTTATTGTATTGTATTTAGTGTATTTAGTGTATCTTTTTTTCTATCCGAGCTTGAGCACGTTCTTGAAGAACACAGAAAAAAGCATTTCACTGTGGTGTAACTGCATGTGACAAATAAAACTGTCTAATGTCATGCTGCACACTATGGAGTTTAAATACATTTCTTGAAACAATTTCAGTTGCACTGGAACAGGTGAAATGATCTCAACCCGTTGGCGGGCTTTTCCACTTGTTCTATGAAAATACGCTGTTAAGACTCAATACAAGACACTTTTTAACATGGAGATTTCCTTTTTGCAGCGTATCAGGTCCAGTCACATGACAGGTCTGCCTACCTTTCCTCCAGTGCTGAGAAGCTGCCAGGTAGACACTGCAGTAGACGACAGAGATGAACAGAACCCTCCACTGTGTCATGTTGACTATCATGAACAGCATACATCCAGAACGACACCACTCTGTCAGCGACCGTTTCTCTCTCAGTGGTCACGATTGCAGTCACATGCTCATCAGCGAAGCCCGGGGCCCAGCTGAGGCGAGACGAGAACCAAAACCCATCAGGAAGGTGGACGAGACACACACACACACACACACACACACTGCCTGACTGTCGTGCTCCACCACCTCACGTGCAACTGCTTCACACTTTCCCTCCTCTACTGTATTCGACAAATTCGTTTGCGACCTCCTCTCTCTCTCTAACTCTAAGTCATTCTCTCTGTGTGTGCATGTGTGCATGCATGCGTGTGTGTGTGTGTCCTCTCAGGCCAGGCTGTCTAGGGCTGTCATCTGGAAGTTATCAGGAACTGGGAAGCGCCTGGTTCATTGGCTGGGCTGCCCCTCTGCTACTGGCTGACTGGTTAGTGAGTGGTTGACTGGCTGGCTGGCTGACTAGCTGGCTGGCTGACTAGCTGGCTGGATGAATATCCAACCGACAGGCTTGACTGACAGTTTGATCGACCTACAGGGTTTGCTTCAGGTGCTACTTATCAGAACATACCCGGACAGATCAGATCATATTCATGGCAAAAATAGTACATCTTAAATATCGTAAGTAATTTAATCTGACCCCTCCCATGTCCTGTATTCAGAATACGAACTGCTCCCATCAGGTAGATGCTACAGGGTTCCAATTAAATACAAGAAACGATACCCGCATAGGTATAAAAGGTCTTTCATCCCTCTATCAGTGAATCTCCTAAACTCAGGACATAAGGAGGGTGTGAAATGAGGGTCTGTGTTGAACTTCATTTCTGTTACTGCACTATAACTTTATGTAATCTTGCTGCACTATAACTTTATGTATGTAAAGTTTATGTGGCAGCGTTTATGTCCAAGTCAAATTTCCTTAGGGACAAATAAAGTCATGTTGAATGCTGAAAAATCTTATTCCTTCCATATTCCACATGTATTCCGTGTGTGTAAGATTCGACAACATAAATCGAACAGCATAAATCATGTTCCATAAATCAGTTACTCACAATGATCCATCCACCTCATTGTTAATGGTTTTGTGAACTATTTTCTATCATTAAGTACACCTGCCATAGTAGTTCTCAATAAAACTGTTCGCAATGTGGTCTGTGGATTATTGTGAGCAACCATGTCATAATTTTTGGAATGAGACGATGCTGTCGAAAATGTACTTTTTTTTGCCCTTTTGAGTGCCACAAAATAATTGCAATTTAGCTCCATTGTATTGGAGTGATGGCAGACATCTCTACAGCTGAAAACTTTAAACCTTGGCAAGTCACACTAAAACTATCTGGATGGATTGATAGCATTCCAGGGAAGAGGAAAAACGTTGTTTTTTTTGTAAGTATGGCTGCCCCCATATTATGATGTCATCAGTCCTCCTAATCTACCCCACAGTGCAAAGCGTTCAATCCATCCTGTTTTGCTGTTAGCTAGCGTTAGTGCTAACATTAGCTACCAAAAATTTGAGCAAATGCTTCCAAATATTGCAGCT
>OMKL01048847.1:0-10557 GCA_900302295.1 Parasudis fraserbrunneri
GAGAATAGCTTTTAAATTGAATCGTGACCCCAAAGAATTGAAATAGAATCATCAGATTCCCAAAGATACCCGCTCCTATCACTTAAATCCTTCACCCTTCTGCCCCACCCAGTTCCTTAGTTTCTCAAAAACAATCTCTGCACCTTTGGAGTTGTGGTGTTCTCCTGTGCTGCATCTAGCCTCTGGAATTCCCTGACCCCCCGATGTCAAAACTGCTGACAACTTTGATACTTTTAGAATTTCACCAAAAACACCATTGTTCCGAAAGGCTTTTCATTTAGAATCACACCAAGAACACCCCTGTTCCGAAAGGCTTTTCATTTAGAATTACTTCTTTCCTGTGATTTGCTCTTGCAATTTTCTTTGTCGTTGTTTTCGTTTTCCCTACAAATGTGTAATTTAAGTGCTTTGAACCTATCAGAAAATGCAATACAAATGATTATTATGTTTATTACTATGATTATAAACGGATACGGTCAGGTCTGAATGTATTTTTTACTTTATGGCCCTTCTCTGTTGCTCATCAATCCATCATCTAATTCTTACCAGATGTGTGAACCTGGATGAAGGCTCAACCACTTTGTGTTGTTACAGGAGGCCATTTCTAAAATGTCAGGGTTATTCCTGTAAAGATTTTTTTCATACTTGTGTAACGTTGTATGATGAAATGAGAACGTCATATTATCAGTAGAGGGTTCTGAAATGAGCTCAGCTCATTGGTTTTGTTTCACATCATTTGTATGAGGATGGAACACGGTGATTGGTGTCATCCTTTTACTTCTTCAGTCTAATGATTAAGCGGGGGATGAGTAAAGGTGTTGACGCATTATAGCGTCAGAATGTCAATTACATTTGTGTTTGTCAATTCAGTATGGACCTCTGTATTTTAATGAGATTTGTATGATCGGTGTCCATGTCCAATGCACTGAGGCATCTTTAATTACTGATCCATCCAACTAGTTTGTGGCCAGGCAGGCAGATAGCCTTTGACAGTGAGGGTCACTTCTTTGACCCTGGATTAGATTTGGATTATTATTATTTTTTCTATCATCACGATGAACCCAATTAATGATGATCTACATAGCTGAGCCTGTACTCTTTGACTCCAAGGCCACGTCATTGTTTTAAATGTCAGTCTTGTTAATACCAGGCGTCATTATGACATATTCACCGCGGAGGTGACTTTCTGTTTGACCTTGGGGTTGTGCCAGACCAGTGTCACTGTCAAGTTAACTTCATAGCAAGAGACAAGTTATTATTTCCTTGTCTTCTTCCACTCTGGAGATAACAATGCACGCGGGCCCTTGCTGTTAATAAGGAGAGAAAGGTCAGTCACTGTGGAGTTATAGCAGATGTGTCAAAGCCCCACTGGGAGACCTTTAACTCCCAGCTATGTTTGGCATTTCTCCTGTCTAATCGCTACTGTGACAAATGGAGCTTTCAGAGCAGAGAGATGGTGGGAATTTGCTATGCTCTTCTTTGACCCCCTTTTCTTGTCTTCGTACTACTTGACCTCACTCCATTTATTTTTATACTCAGGCTAACCTCAGAAGATTTTTCCGGATAATGGGATGTTTTTCAGACTTTATTTGCACCTACTAGTCAACTAGTAAGATTTTGTCAACTAATGAAATTGTTGATTTAATCAACAAATCTAAAATTGATCTGCTACAATCATGCAGAATGACTTCTTTTATACATTGCGCTTACCAGAGAAGTGCTTTTAAGTAATCGAGCTTCAACTAATCGAAAAAGAAACTACCTTCTTTTGATTCAGTTTCCCCAGTGAAGGTGGGTATGCTTATTGCAGTGATATTGTTGTATAGCTGAAATGGTCCTAAACACCTCTATTGCTTAGGATGGGCAGCCCAGATAGGCTGTGCTCTTCTTGACCAGACATTCCACACGGCTACGGTACAAAATCTGTGATCAATTGATTGTGACTGTTTTCTACATTCTGTTGTTTACTCGAGAAAACACCCTCTCTCTCTCTCTCTCTCTGGTCATCTTGAGTCAGGGTGTTGTTTTAGTGCTCTTTAAAATAAAATAAAATAAAATAAAAAAAGACAAAGAAATTTTTAAATTTTCGTTTTCCCCCCTGATATCCATTCTCGTTGTCTCCGCTTTGTCCATCAGGCTGCCAAGGCCAACCTGGAGAAGGCCCAGTCTGACTTGGCCGGTGTGTCTGATGAGGCCGCCAGAGCAGAGGTCCAGATCAGCATAGAGGCCAACGAGGCCATCGTCAAGGCCCTGGAGTAGTCCTGTGGTACGACACCTCGGTCACAGCAGCACTGAGAAATACAGATGCTCTTTCATCTTCAGTAATCAGACAGGGCCATTTACATCCATATATTTTATTTACGTCATCTGTTATGTTTTTATGGTTTTTGGAATGAATTCCTATGTACAATACTTATGTTAGTGAGGATATAAATAGCAGGTTTGTATGTGGTTTTACAGATGCCACTAATGCAAGACTGTAGTAAAGGACAAGGCATGGTGCCTCGTATACAAACCAAGATTGTGTTGAAATTTCAACAGAAAATGTTATTCAGTCAAGCACTTACCCACAAAACCTACATTTTTCTGTACTGGAGGTATATAAAACGTGCTTAAAAGCCATTCTATTTTTTCCCCCTCTCCTAGGCAACCTTTTGTGTTGGTTTGAAGGAACTGAAAGTGGTTCTCTTTGTCTCTTTCCCAACTCAGTCAAGTCAGTAACCGCAAGACCTCACACTTGCTTTGTACAGTGGATGAAATTACCAATAAATTTATTTGGAATTACCTGGCTGTATTTTTTGTGTGGTGTTTTTTTGTCCTGCCTTCTCTATGTTCCTAATTTACTAAGGTGTGTCCATATTGTTGGGAAAATGCTATGTCACAGAAGTCCATTTGGCCCCGCACCCTGGTTCAAAAGCTCATAATTCAGCATTATTATGGAGATGGTATGATATTTTGCAATATAAAACATTGGATCTGCTTAAAACAAAAAGAAACAGACTGCGTATTTCCCAAAGGCACATGTCTATTATCCATGAATAATGGAAATTAGTAATGTAATTATTTACTTGTATACATTTGACCATTTCACCCCTTTTGTTGTGCTATTGTGTGAACATGGCATTGGCCTTGGTCTGGTCTTGGTTTGGTGCAGATGTCCTGAGGGTCGGGGAGTTCACCTCTGGTTGTACGCTCAGCTGACCGTGCCACTCTTCAGGGCCTCTCGGTGGCCCCCGGCCGTCTTGAACTTCCCCAGATGTCTGAGGAAGTAGAGGTGCTGCTTTGCCTTCCTCACCAAGCTGTTGATCTGTGTAGACCAAGTCCGATCCTCTGAGATGTTCAGTGCAGTCCGTCTGATTTGAATTGGAACAATGACTATGAGGTTAAAGTGCAGATTTTCAGCTTTAATTTGATGGTGTTCCCATCCATATTGGGTCAAACATGTACGAATTGTGGCCCTATTTATACATTGTCCCCCTTTTTTTTTAGCAGTATCTCAGGAGGTAGAGCAGTCGTCTGGTAATCTGAAGGTTCCCAGTTCGATTCCCGCTCCTCCCGACTTCGTGTCGAAGTGTCCTTGAGCAAGACATTTAACCGCTAACTGTTCGCTAACTGTTTAACCGCTAAGACTCCTATGTGCTATATAAGTGCAGTCCATTTACCATTTTAGGGGGCCCAAAAGTAAATGGATAAATTAACATTAACTTAAATAACATCATCATATGTAATATTTGGTTACAAATCCTTTGCAAACAATGACTGCCTGAAGTTTGCGACCCTTAAAGGGTCAATCATGAAATAATTCTGTCTTTCCTGCTAACAAAGCAGAGACCAGTGCCCCTCAATTTGTATGTGATTTGATGGGATTTTAGGTGTACAGTGGACTCTCCATGAGAATACTCAAACACAGTATGGGATATGTAATTGCCTTCTGAGTGTTATGTTGTCCAGTTCATGAGGCTTCAAACTAAATATAAATCATCACTCTCCTGTCATGACAAGAGAAAGTACAGATAGGTGCAATGCCACCTTAAATCCCATTCAAATGTAGTGAGGCACTGGTCTCTGCATTGTTAGCAGGAAAGACAAATGTATATATAAAAAGGGCTACAATTCCTACATGTTTCACCCGTTATGGATGTGAACACCCTCAAAGCTGAAAGTCAGCATTTTAACCTCATAGTCATTGTTCCATTTCAAGTCCAATGTGCTGGAGTACAGAGCCAAAACAACAAAAACAAATGTTTTGCTGGACTCAGAAGTTGCTCACCCTCTCCACCAGGGCCCCGTTGATCCTGAGAGAGTTCCTCGTCCACCTGAATGGTTGGCGTGGGTCAACTGCAGAGGAATAATTCCCCCGTGGGATTAATAATGTAAAATGTAACTTAGTAAAGTATAGGAGCTTTTGAACCAGGGGGCAGGGCCAAATGGAATGTCACTTCTGTTGTCTATTGTTTACGGCCTGGTTGCTGTTTAGAAGTAATACTACTTTCCATCACTTGGGGGCAGTTGATGTCCCTGCAATATACCGTCACCACTAAGTACTTCCAGTGGTGCACTAACTTTTTATTCACATCAGGACTTCTTTTGTAAAACCACCCTTTTAGGAGAGGAATTGGCATTTCAATCACATCTGTTATATAACCACTACTGTATGTGATTTCTATGAAATATGAACTTATTAAAGTTACTTCCTTCCTGTCTTTGAACTGTGTTAACACAACAACTGCCATCGTGTGTGAATGGGGGCTGTCAGCTGGTTGTTTTGAACTCAATCTCTCCCTTGATGTGCTTTAAAGGCGTTAGCAGGGCATGTTTGCTTTATGAGTCAATATGGTGACCTCAGGCTTCTGTGGCAATGCCAGGAAAAGTGGCCCTTCAAACTGCCCATCCTGTGGAAAACTGGGCCTTTCTCTGGTTTCATAACCATAGGTCTCATCACAGAGTTACTCCAGGAACCGTCAACATCATCCATGCACAGACTTGAGGCTTTCAGACCCGAAAACCACAGCCAGTTTACTGAGGATGTCACAACTCTCCAGAGTCTTTAATGAGTGTGTGTGTGTGTGTGTGTGTACGTGCAAGCAAGCTCACACTAGAAGGACCCCCCCTTTCACCTTCAAACTTAAACACTGCCAGAACCACACTCCTGCCCATGATGAAACTGTCACCTAGTTGCTTTATAAAGCCCACTTATTACAGAGTTATTACATACCTGAGCCTGGCAGCTCTCCTCATTAGGGTTTTAGCCTAGTCAGCAGCTTTTAGCCAGACTAATGTCTAGCTCAGAGATGGCCTGTAACAACTGTTATGGTGTGGATCATCAGCCCCCCACCATATTAATTATCATGGTCTAAAGGTCAAAGCCAATGCTAGATTAATACAGAGGGTGACAAATTAAAGGTGAATAAATGAATAAAACCTGAATAAATGAATGGAGAAACATATTGAAGGTGTACTGCATGATACATTTAAGCAAATAACATCTTATGCTCTGTGGCATGTATAAAAATGATGAGCAGGCCCAGTTGACCTCGATCTTAGATAAAGATTGCAAGAGGAAAAGATCTAAGTGACTTTGAATGAGTTTTTATTATAGGGGTACAGATGGCAGGAGCTTCAGTCACAAAGAACACTTCTATCCTGATGGGAGTGGTCTCTTCCAGGATGACCACACCCCCACCCACAGGGCATGAGGGGTCACTGCATGGTTTAATGAGTATGAAAATGATGTGAATCATATGTTATGGCCTTTGCAGTCACCAGATCTCAACCCAATTGAACACCTTATGGGAGATTTTGGACAAATCCCCAAATCCCTCCAGTAGAGTTCCAGAGACTTGTAGAATTTATACCAAGGCGCATTGACGCTGTTCTGGGGGCTTGAGGTGGCCCAACACCTTATGTTGGTTTTTCATCGATTTTGTCACCCATCTGTACCTCTACACTTTGTAAATACAGCAAAATATACATCATGTTGTATAAATATGTTTCTCCTGACTGATAGAATATAAAATAATGTCTTTTGGTATAGACAGTGAAGACAATTGAGAACGCAGATGTGATTCAGAATTGCAGAATTACTTGAAATGTCAGTTTCCAATAATAAGAAGAGGACATCCATGCCAGCTTCCATTTATAGTCTGGGATTTATGGCAGTTTCCATTCATAAAAAAAGACTTTGAAAGTCTCACACACATCCTGCTCTCTGTTCTCCTTTCCTATCTGTCTGCTTCTTTCATTTCTACCTCCTCTTCCCTCCAGTACACACACATATATAGACACACACACACACAGAGTCTTGATACATTCACTTATCAGTCAGCCTCGGGGCCTGCAGACACAGGGGTATGTAACGCACCAGATAGGCGAGATGAAACAGCCTTGTCAAACCACCACTTCTTCTTTTATTCAGATTTATGATCGGGGCTGTTGAAACCCAATTCTATTTCAGTATCTCTCCTCCTATAAGCTCCGACGCCCCTCATCATCGAAAGATGAAGCAGAAAATTACCATGTGCTTTCCATGTGCCTGCTCTTTTCTCTCAATTATTGACTCGAGGCAGTCACTTGTTGTGAATAATACTGGGGAAAAAGGGCACTGTAACAGACAGACTATTGTCTATTATCTAGCTTGCCCTCTGACAAATACTGGTGTTATTGGGACTTGATCCATGTCTTCACTAATTGATTTCGAACAGCTTCTAATATTAGTATATCTTGTTTTTGTAGAAGGTCACAGAAATGTTTGGTAGCACTTAAAGTCCGTTGTAGACTCTCTACATAATATCAATGGTGTGTCAGTAACTTGCCAATAGTCTGTCTGTTGACTATCAACAGGACATCATCATGTTTTGGCGTCATAATATTCACCTAAAAAGTAGTTTAGAAACCTATCCCTTATCTTAACTGTTCCCACTACCTACAAATTAAAAATAAATAGTTGACAGTCTGTTGAAACGACCCTGTTGACTGATGGTAAGTTGAAAGTCTAGACACCACCCACAGTCAAGTGACACTACTGATAAGATGTAGAAAGTCTACAATGGACTATCAAAATAAAGTGTGGCCAAATGTTTAAATACGTTTGTGTAATAGAGAACATTTGTGAAATGACCATTTGAAAACTACAAGTTATTATTTTCACAACCCCTTCTGTTCCATATTTATGAATCACCTTGCTGAAATTACAAGGACATAATGTAAATGAACACACAACATCCTCACCTTATTACCTTCAGACAGAGTTTTACATTTCACCTCCAGCAACCGGAGCTACGTTAGGAGACCAGACATCACACTATGCAGAATTTCTAAAATGTCATCTAATGACAACCACCTAATATGCCAAACTATGAACAAACTGGCTAACCTGAGCGTTGAAGTACTCCTACACTGATATAGAAGCGATGGAGTGCTGTACTGTGACACAAAAGTGATAATGGAGTATCTAGTGAGAGCTCTTACTCAATCTATCCACCGTGGAATGTGATAAAAGGTTGCATTGTCTGCACCCAGGAGAACATAGAACATATGTTACACTCCACATTGTCATCTTTGAGTGGTGCTCTTGCGCAACAGCAGCTCAGAGAGCTTTGGGAGAGCTCAGTGGGCCGTATTTAACGAGCCTCTCTGCGCAGGACTACTGACCTAGGATCACTGACCAGCTCATTAAGCATCTCATTCATTATGGTCTGAGAGGCGAGAATTATGCTTTATCGACAGCGATCATTAGCTCTCTCCACACTGTCTGTCTGTGTACTCACGTATACTATTCCACAGTAGAGGGTACGGTATAGGATCGAGAACTTGTCTCCCACAGACCCGCACATAATCCTAACCGCAGTACTGTACAGTTTCAGTACTGTACAGTTCATGAGGTTCAGTGTAATAATAATAAGTTATTCTACACGGGAAGAGTGATGATTCATGATTACATCAGTGAGAATAGTGCTGACTAACGGTTAGTCAGAAGGCTCTTCAGTGGCAAATGGTAGCTTCTCCTGACCTCAGTGTTAATTCCACGGTCTGTACATGAATGTACAATACATACATATTTAGTGGGGGAGGCCCCTAGTAGGAATCAAACTCCTGACGGTGTTGGTGCCATGCTCTACCCGTTGATGTACACAGGACCACAAGGACATCAGATATGAAACTGATAAAAACAGATAAAATAAAATCATAGCCAAAAGACCCAAGATGTGCAAGCATGTGTGGTGTGCTAATGCTGAGTGTCACTAAAACAACTAAATGGGCTACTGCACAAAAGCCAAGTCAAGTTAAGTCCACGGGGACAAAAAAAGAACCACACTAAATAGACAATAAAAGGGACTGACTCTAGGAGGGGTCAGCAGGGGACAGTTGGGAGCCTTCATTGTAATGATCAGAGGTCATAGACAAAAGCTAAAACAGACTTCCTTCCTGTTACTTTTTTTAAACCTTTATTTACCCAGGGTAGATTCACAGAGCATACGGTTGTATGGGTTTTTTTTCCACAACGCCCTGCTTCAGGCTCACAGTTACACACACTGATACCTGGGACCTCCTGAGGCCACTGGGCAGCTCCACTGGAGCAATTGGGGTTATATGCCTTGCTCAAGGGCACTCCAGCGGTTTAACTTAATTCCCCCTGACCAGCTTTCCAGTCCAGGGATTGAACCAGCAACCTTCCCTAACCTTGAGGTCACCATTGCCCCCACCATTAGACAATGTTTTTCATGATATGAGATACCTCATCCTGAGGTACAGGCCCAGCTATATGGAGCGCCTTATCGCCCGCTATCATCAGACTTAAAACACCTCATCCTGAGGTACAGGCCCAGCTATATGGAGCGACTTATGGCCCGCTATCATCAGACTTAAAACACCTCATCCTGAGGTACAGGCCCAGCTATATGGAGCGACTTATCGCCCGCTATCATCAGACTTAAAACACCTCATCCTGAGGTACAGGCCCAGCTATATGGAGCGACTTATGGCCCGCTATCATCAGACTTAAAACACTGATGAGTGGCTCTCACTGGGTGCTCTATCACAACACCTCTTCATCGCTTTTATATCAATGCACTCTCTATCCTGTGGTTTTAGCCCATGAAATCATGAGACACACTTCACACCCCATTGACATTTCACTCCTCATATTAATGTTAATTCAAGCCTTTCCCTCCACGGGAAACATGTTAATTCCAGAGACGTGATTATGGAAAATAAAACAGTGTAATAGGTGAATAACAAGTGAGTCACGTATAGGATTGGGGAGTAACGGATTACATGTCACATGGGTTACAGTAATCTCTTTTAACATGCATACACACACACACACACACACACAAAGCAATAATATATATAGACGTACCATACTTTTGAAAGAAACAAGGACACTAGGGGCAGAGTGACTAACCGTGAGTGAGCGAGCAAGTGACTGACTGACTGACTGACTGAATGACTGACTGACTGAATGAGTGAGTGAGTTAGTGACTGACTTACTGACTGACTCACTGAGTTAGTGACCGACTTGACTGACTGACTGACTGACTGACTGACTGACTGACTGATTGAGTGAGTGAGTTAGTGACATTGCCGTTCTATGAGGTGCCTCACATCTAAAGAAGGATAACTGTGTGTTGGGGAAAGTATATTTGAAGCAAAAACAACATATTTTGATTGTGATTATAGATGTTCATAATGACACTGATATATCATTGTTGTAGTAGAGGGCAGGGCTGTGCGATATGACGATATATATCATTATCGAAATATGAAATTACCCATATCATGATAGAAGATTTTGTCCATATGGCTCAGCCCTAGTAGAGGGCAATAATAATCATACTCAAATTACATTCTTGTGGATTAGAATTTAACTTTTATATTTTTAAGACAAAGTAATGGATGTAACTGAAAGTAGATACATAAAAATTACTGATGGATTACATTATAGGCTTACTGATTACAACTGTAATCTGTAATGGTTTAAATTGCTCAAAGTTATGTTCAAAGTTGTGTTCCCAACTATGAGAGTTTTGAGTTTTTATGAGAAGCATTAGAGAGAGTGTTTTGTTTATGGCAGGTGGTCTGTAACAGAATATTGAGAGTGCTTGGGGGTGTGAAATGTAAATGAAAGACCTGAGAAGAGTTTGAATGAAAATTAGAGGGCTGCAAAATTTAAAAGGTTCAAGAGATGAGTTGAAAATGACTTTGAGGATGGCAATTTTCCATAAACGCTAAGTGCACCAGAATTATACTTATCATCATCAAACATGCATAATCATCTGCCTTTGGAAAACCACTGTAATACAGAATACAAGTACAGACATCACACCCAACAGATTTATACACACACACACACACACACACACACACAGCACCAGAGCAGCAGATTTGGACTGCTTTCTTGTGGACTAAAACTGCAGCAGCTTCCACCTGCAAGGTCTGGTCAAGCACGGCTAAGTGTGCATCAAGGGGGCGAATTGAAGCTGTGCTGCGGTGAGAGAGAGAGAGAGAGAGAGAGAGAGAGAGAGAGAGAGAGAGACAGAGAGAGAGAAGCATCCAAAG
>OMKL01048851.1:0-11789 GCA_900302295.1 Parasudis fraserbrunneri
TGTCTCCTCTCCTTGGGTTGTCTCATCTGACCTCCAGCCTCCACTCTCTAATACCCCAGCACTACATGGATATCTGTCAACTACAAGAACAACTTCAATAGCTACAATTCTTCTCACTTCCTCCTATGCATCCTACCTCATCAGTTATCAATGTATCATCGTCATCATCATCATCATCATCATCATCACCACCACCACCACCATTATCATCATCATAATCATCACCACCACCACTACCACCACTATCATCATCATCATCACCACCACCATCACCATCATCATCATTTTCATTCTGTTCCTATAATCAGTATAATGTCTCATTCATCCTATCCATTGCGGTGTGGTCTCTCACCAGTGAAGAGAGATGTATGCTACCGTACGTTCATCCTGCAGCTACCTTATGAGTAGCAGGCATGAAATGCCGGAGGACAGGGAGAAGGGTGGAACTGCATACCTACATAACCTGCCCACACGGAGAATTCAGAGAATTCTTCAAATGTCTAAACTCCAGAAACCTTGCAACTTCATGAGAACTTTCAGATCAATTTGTTGCGGTGGTCTGACCAACATATAGCCTCTGATGGAATGTGACCTTGTGCTGTCCAACTCGTCAAGTCCAAGCGTGTCCAGAACTTCTACCAGCCAGCTCTTACCTTCAGTATGTAGTTTCCAGGCTGGATGTCTGTGATATCGATCCACTGGCAGTCGATATCAGCGTTGTATGTATCGTAGCAGCCGGGGCTCAGACCCTGGAGGAATGCAGGGGTGGAGAAGAGTTAATGTGGAACTATGGGTGTCCTTCCACCAAAAAAATCCATTGTTCTAAATTTATAATTTATAAGTGTATTTATTTCCATATAGTGTAGGGATTAGACCTATGTGTTCTCATAAAAAAAAACAGCTTGTCCATTACCTAATGTTCAAGCTTTTTTTGGTGCCTAAACATATTCCAGAAGTAGCCAGAGACAACATAACTGAGAGACTAATAAGAGCTGGTTTTTATGAAAACACATGTAGGCTTTATGGGGGAAGAAGCAGAAAAAAAACGTTCTTCAACCCAACTCTCCCAGGTGGACTGCAGATTAATTACGGTTTTAAGCAGTTTCCACACTGTGGGGAAACTACTCTAAAACTGTAGTTTATCAAATTATCAACTACTTCAAAGAAGTTAAAATAAATCGTACTCTCAAAAAAGATTATCGGTAGTTTGTCTAACTAAGACTACTTTGAATAAGTTCACATACATCCATACTGCATTGCGGAAAATGATCACACTCGGGAGTCTGGAATGTCATATGTTCATGGAGCAACAACTGAACAGACACAGAGTCAATGGGTGTGTTGCAGTCATGTGCATGTCGGGTAGACTTCTCTGCGACTTGCATTCATGGATATCCAACCTCCATGCATTCATGTGCTATTTGGATGGAAATAAAAACTAACATGGAGGTCATGAGGCTCTGATTTGGTTCTAGCTTCTTATTTATTTTTTTAATTGATATTTCAGGACACTCACAGTATCAAACAATGTGTTGTGAAACATTTGGTTGGCAGGTCACAAACAGATTGAGAATTCCCCAAATACCTCTAGCAAACTGGGGTACATCAGTAGTTGAGCTCAAAAGAGAAGCATAGCAAAGCTAATGCTAACCGTTTCATGTAAGTGGATGGAAAATGCTAAAACACTTAGCTACTTAGTCCGCGAGGTATAGCTCAATAAAATCACAGATATGGGTGGTCTAACCTAGTTTGCTAGTTAGTGGATTAGTCAAGCTTTCTAACCAAGTAGGGTCCATTTGATAGATTGGTCATTTATTCCATTGCTGCAAAATGGTTTAGTGACTGAATGGAAAATAAAATATACCGAATTTCCCCACGGGATAATAAAGTATTTCAAAAAAATGGTAATTCAGCTGAAAGGGAGCTGTCAATCAACCAGAGTGAGAGCGTCTCAGCCAATCACAGCGCTATATTGGAGGCACTGTAGGGTAAAAGGGATATAGACCTGGGGAGTCACGTGATCGTTTTAAGACCCACCTGGTTCTAGACACATTTTTGCCATGATATTTTACCATAGGAGTTTCTCCAAGGTATTGGGTTTATGTTCTTATTCGATTGGTCTGATATTTGATGGGAGCAGAGTTGGTCATAGTTAAATGAGATCTGCGTTTTTACATTTGAGAAAAACAAGAGAAAATACATGGGTACAAGACTGTGTACCAAGTGCAATTTAATCTTTACTTATTTCCATGGTAACTACTACAGTACCCATAATGCCTCTCCATTTGAAGACCAGTCTTGAGCGAACGCTGCAGCGCTGAGAGGACGAGATTATGAAACCAAAATAGTCAAAAACAGACAGAATACACCATTGGAATTATATACTTATGATTACCTGACTGGTTTGTTTTTAAATGCTGTCGTTTTCATGTTTTGTACGTTTTATTGATGGCTTCAGTGAAAACAAAGATGGCGGTGAATGCCGCGATAATCTATGAGAATGACAAGGGACACAAACCTTGAAGTAGTTGTGCTCTTGTGATTGGTCGAAGATTGGCGAAGCATTATGGGTACTGTAGTAGTTACCATGGAAATGAGTAAAACACAATTTCTCAAAGATTAAGTTAAAACAGTATAATAATAAAATATTCTACAATGTTAAAATAAGCAGGGTCTGGATCCATGATTCTGATTGGCTAGTAAGTGTCACGTGACCTCCATTTTGTGGGGTAAATCACACGATCTATCCTGCGTGGGACTGCATTTGTAAATAAATTATTGCATTTCACAACTATGTGTCTTTTTTAATAATATCTAGTAGTCTAACTGTTGTAGAAAAGCAATTAACCCCTCTAGGAAGGGGTAAATGGGTGGATTTACGCCCGGTTGTAAGCCTCGGGATCCGACTATCAAAGATTATGAACCTACACAATATGGTTTGTCTGTAATACTTAATAGTTTTGATCTTCAATGAGTGGCTACAATGGGGGAAAATCGCAGGTGGAACCTCGCTCCCCAGGTCTATGACACCACTGACAGGCGACCAAATGAAACGCCTCATTACCTTGATTGAAATTAGGATTTCTCTGGGTTTGAACATTGTTAGAAACATTTGGGATAATGTAAGTAAACAACTCAGCAAAATATATAGGTCTTGTCATTTTTAGACATTTTAATATGGAAATGTTACATATTATACCTATAAGAAGAATATCAGTTAACAGTTGCCCTTGCCACAAGATTAGGCTTAGATTATCAATTTAGTTAAACAATCAACAGTTTGTAGACATTTTAGACAGCAGGCTGCTGTTTATTTGAACTGAAAAGCTTAAGAAAAGATCCACCCTGATGTAGTTGAGAGTGCTGCCAGCAGCTTGAGATACCTGTCCTCACTCTTCCTTCACAAACAGACTAGATTATGTTTATTATGTTTCATGGTTTGTTTGAATTTTAATTTTAATTTAAATACCATATTGCTAATCTTGTGAGTAAACTGCGACAACAATTGGCTTCTTGTACAGAAAAAGAGCCAGCTTTCCTATGATTAGTAGGAAGAGGATCGTTGAAGCAGTTTTCTTATCAGTTTTGGACTATGGTGATGTAATTTATAGACATGCTGCTGCTTACACTCCTAAACCCCTAGACTTGGTGGTACTATGATACTCACCATTGTTTCCTGTATAAGGTTGGCTGGCCTTCTCTTGCAGAGAGGAATAATAAACATTGGTATGTGTTTATTTACAAAGCCTGTATTGGTAAGCTACCACCTTCACAATGAAGCTGGATTGGAACTCTGGACCCTATTTAACTCACTCAAATAACTGGCTTATGCTTAAAGTCCCCCGAGCATAATCTGGGCTTGGAAAGTCTGCCTTTTGCTTTAGTGCGCCTGACTCATGGAATGACCTTCAACATACTTTAAAGATCGATATTCTTCCAACCTATGCACAGTTCAAAATCATGATCACAAACCATTGTATTTCATTGTGTAACTGTTTGAACTGATTCTCTTTTTTATCTTGTGTTTTGTGTGATTATCCTTGTCTTTATCTTTGTTTTTAATCTTGTTGTGTAACCACTGTTTTTTTTAATTTTTTATCTTTGTTTAAGTTTTTTTCTATCTTGTTGTGTATCCACGTCTTGATTTGTGATACTCGACATCACTGTAAATGAGGGCAACCTCAGTGAAGTTTTGAGTGTAAATAAAGGTTTGAAATTAGATGAAATTAACTCAAAGGTAAAATTGTTGAAGTTTTAATTGGTTTGGTTATGTTTCACATTGCCAATTGACAAACAAACAAATGTTTCTAAACAAAAGCCATGTGATCATGGAGGTCACCCTTTTATAGGACATAATATTGAATCCTAATGAACAAGAAAAATAATCTTATGATATCCACTTTGGCTTGCACAAATGTTATGAAATGCTAAACATTTTCCAATTCACTGTCTATGATGAATTATGTGCTACTGTTTAGGCTACTGTCAACTGAATTATGCATGTGAAGTATTTGTTTAGTATCACAGCATTATTTGGCTATTTTGAACGTACGAACAGTGAAAATAATAACCTTGTGATGATGAAAAAAATATTTTCAAGTCTTTCCCTGCTTTTGGTCTTTAGAGTTTTGATTTTTGTGTTCAGACCAACCCAAATGAACTGCACCAACAGGGTAAATGATCCAGGGTTCCATTCAGCTGGACTAAACAAGGCAGGTGTGAAAGTGCCCTATGGTCCTATATTTCCAGGGTCCGGTGAGACAGGAGCTCTCTTTTTACCGCTGATTGTGTGCATGTGCGTTGATGGTTTAAACTAGTGAAATGCACTAAACAGCTTTCTGGGCACCTAGAAGGCACCCACGCACTAACTTTATTTCTTATTGTGAACCGGTTTCTTACCCTAGCAACTGACCAAAAGTAATCTCGGTCAATCAACAGCCTAATGACCAAACAATCGATTGGTCAACCAACAGAGGTCAGCCCCCTGTGGGATAGAGAATCTCTGTTTGAGAACGTTTTTGACATGCATGCAATGTGTGGCTCATGGAGGTTGATATCATTATTCCCTTTCAAATCTACAGTCTTCAATCATGGTCATTTGGGTGGTACACCTTAAAATGGCTGCCACTGAAGCAACTGAAACTCAAATGTCTAGAATTTATTAGCCCATGACTAGTAAATTGAGAGCGAAAAAAAAAAGAAGAAACCCACCAGTGGGTCACAACCCATAGCTTGAAAAATACTATAGCAGGGCGGGTTTACAATGATGCAATGTAAGAAGTAGGTCATCTTGATTAACTGCACATGAACTAGACTAGACAAGACCATAACATACTAAAGGAGCTGGTAATACCAAAAATGTCACTCTCTATCTCATCCATTGTTCCTCGAAATATAATGCAAATCCGCTGGTTTACCAGCGCCCCCTAGCACCAGTAAGTGGTAACTGCAAGTAAGTTAATGTGAGTGAATTGGGTTACATGACTAAAAATGTAGTTTGTAGTTTGTCATTTCAAACCTTGATGTCTTTGCAGTTTTGGTGTGAGCACATTGACAAAATCCCTTAATATCTGAAATTGTGAGGCTACCCACTGTCATTCTTTCATAGAAAACATTCTTCTGACAGGAATTCACGATTACATTAGCTAACCAGTGTGGGGGAGGGGTAAGACTGCTAATGGAAAAATATTATTTTCTCAGGGAAATACAATGCATTTCATATGTACATGCCAATTGTATGATGTTAGGAAAACTACTCTTTAAATTAAATAAAGAAAATAAAAAACAATTATATAATAACTTTTATATAATACATTTAATTTAAAAGATTTCAAATTAATCTTTTCATAAGTTGAATTTTCTTTTTAATTTTGCACTTACTGTGCCCACTGCTGGCAGAATCCTCGACCTATATAGAGCCTCTTTGATAATACTTCACTAAAAGCATAAAGCTATAATGGATTTTTTTATGTGTTATTACAGTGTATTAGTCACTGAAAGTGCTTGTAACAGGCTTATAACACGTTATGACTCTTCACGGAGCAAACTGGAAACTGCCCCATCATGGCTGTAATTTAACCTGGTTGCTGACATAGATAGGGCACTATGAAGTATACTGAATGTATAATATGAAGTATAATTTGGGAAAATAACCATTTTTAATGTAGCCAACTTTTAACCAATTATGAATATCCTTAGGTAAAGTGTTACCAAGAAGCATACCTATTAACATAGGTAATGGTTTTACATTAACATTAATAGCACATTCACCACTCATCTATTAATGTATTATGTTTGTGTAATAACATAACATATTGTTAACACATGCTTAAATGGTGTGCTGCTGGTGGAAGTGGGCGTACTGTGACTCCACATTCCTATGTACTTTCATCTGTTATTTCACAAGCATGATGCTGTACATTCATAGCTGCTGCTGGTGACAAAAGACATATCACTTCCTGTGTGCTGGATGATTCTCCTGGGAATGTCCTGCCAGACACCAGTGTTTAGAACAGCCGAGAACAGCTCATGTAAAAGCGTTCATGAACTGGGTAAAGGTGGAATCATTGTTGTGATTGTGTTGGTGATAGTAAGTGGCAAAATAGACATGTATTTATATGAAAATGTTCAAGGTCATTACTTTATTGATAAGTAGGACGATAGGTTGGTTTACAATAAGTGGCCGGAGATAAAGTTGGTATATACACTATACATGCCCACATGTGCCCCTAGACTACCCGACTGAATGTCTATCATGAATGTGTTATGAAACTGTTATTTCACAAACACGATACGTTAATAGATGGGTAATGAATGCATTATGAGCATCCAGTTAATGTAAATCATAACCAAACTAAACGGAGCGGTACCTGAGTGTGAGCCGTGCAGGCGTAGCGCTTCAAATGGCCAAAGTCACATGTGGTGTCCTCCAGACAGAAGCTGGCCTTGTGTCCCTCGGCCACCTTACGACCAGTGCTGACCTCCAGCAGGTCATAGTGGCTGAACTCATCCATACTGTGGTAATGTCTGGAACACGGGGACAAGGGGACAAGTGGAATAGTCAAAGGTTGGACAGACAAGGGACATATCATTTTCTATCAAGCCAGATGAGTCTACAGTACGTTACAGCAGGGTAATTACCAGAAATAATGGTGAAGTGATCTATGACTAAATGAACCTGGTAGCTATTGCTATGGTTACTTTCTTAGTCCACCATGACTCAAAGTACTGGCCTATTTGATCATTTTACTTTCCTAATATTTCACCTGTAAATACGCTTTTCCAGCCATAAAATGCACTAAAATTTAAGTTTTAGCTTATCCTCCCTGTTTGTTACACCTAAGTTAATATGTTTGAAGTCTTGTTCCCATTTTTTTAAAAGTAATTCTTTACGTGTTTCTGTATTTCATTGTGGTCTCTTTAAGAATCACAGGATGTCAGAAACAGGAAGTTATGTCATGTGACCAGTGATCAGGAAGCAAGTGAGCATGACACAGCCCCCATCATAGAACTATATAAAACCTAGAATAATGTAATGTTTCGCTCCGCCCACTCGCCGTCCGCTTAGAATGCTTTGAAAATGACAGCGAAATGGCGGAGAGATAGCTACTTTTGGGCGCTTACATTTAAGTTCTCACATGAGGTGGAGGTGGGGGTGAGGCCAGTTGTGGAGGGTGGGGCAGTGATGGGGGACTTCAACTGAGCTACAACATCAAGGGACTTCAGTCTGTTTTTGCCATGTTCAGATCGTAGACTACTTACTTTTCAATTTGCAAATGCATCAAGGACAGAACTATCAGCCAAGCAACCCCAGTTCTTAACCAGCTATACATATACAGTACTTATTAAGACAGGACTAAGCCATTAACTCCACAACTGTTTCAATTGCAAATCTGCCATAAACAACTTGTAAGGTGTTTGTTAATGTAAAAAGGAAAATGATTCACACAAGTTGCTTTCTTTCCGGGTTGCCAGGTTGCACACAACATATTCAGCATTGTGTATGAAGGATATTAGATGGTATCCCACTCTAATATGGCAACACAATTCTCACACAGAAAGCCAGATTCAATCCATATCAAACTTCTTAGACATCATCCTCTGCTTTTACTGGTTATTTAAGTAGACTCGTGTTCTTCAGGAACTCCAATATGCAAGGACCGTCCATATGTCATTTCTGTACCGCTGATCTTTAGTTCAGTTTGACCCACTCAATTGAGTAAAAAAAGAAAGAAAAAAAAAGCTGCGTTTATCAGGGTTGAAGTGCTCCAGCACTCCCTCTCCCTTCCAATGCTCGTGCACCATCTCAAAAATGCAGTTGCTCCGCCTTTCGGCCGTGCTGTGAAGCTCGGGGCCTTGGCCACCATGCAGTGGTTTCAGCCGGCACGCCGATCCTCCCTGGTGGCTAACGGCGGTAATCCCCTCAGGCCCAGAAAGGCATTTTCCAATAGACGGCCCATTGTAAATTCAAGAAGATACCTTCAACATGGTATATGCCCTCTTATAACTTCGTTAATTATGTACTTTTTTTTATCATGAAGACCTTTTTTTTTAATTTATTTTAACCAGAGCACCCAGAGCTGTAATTTGGTGAAGTTGATTATTACCAGCAAAAAGCATCTGTCTATCAGCTGCGAGACATGAGTTGGTCCAGAGGACCACAATGGTTTACGATACTCTGGCCGGGCTCCTCCCACAAAAATAACGTATGCACTGAGTGAGCAACTTACGTTGAAATGAATGGGCGGCCATACTGCCATCCTTCCTCCAGTTCTGTAATATCTCCATGGCATGACACAGAGAGCTGTTGTTTTATTGTATCTGAGCTAATCCAGCGACATCTGCATACAAGTTACTATTGCTAATGACTACACTGTTCCTAGGCCGGTGGAAGTTCATATAAGAATTTTTTGCAAATAAATAAATGAACAGATAATTGATTACATGATAAAATATGATGCTACGTTTGAAGGTAAATATACAATAAATACATGCAACCTGTGACAGTAAAAAACAAGGGGATTTAATTAATATTAAGATTGACTTGGTATATTTATATTGTCTATATCTGTACATGTTAAAAGCAAGTATAGTGTTGATTATGCTTTTTGTATGTTTCAGTTTTATCCTTCCTTGCAACATCAATCAATCTGTGGACAAGGGGCCAACTGTCTTCAGAGTCTCGATGTTAGGAAGGCGTTTATCTGACTGTCAACTTATATACAGCACATATACCGAGGACAGCACACTCCCAGTCCTTGTTTCAAGAGCACAGTCATTCAATTTGAGAATAAAGAATTCCTCCAATACAGCTTTCAGTTGCGTGGCAACTCTTTTGTTTACGTTGAACTGAGGATTGAGGATTGGGCCTTTAAAACTAAGACACGCAGCAGTTTATTTGTTCACCCAATTGGCCTCACCTGCCAACACACTAGTGTCAGAGATGTTAGAGCTTGGCTGAGCATATCATAAAATATCAAAGGACACTAGATTGTAATTAAGTGCAACAATAATGCCCTGATGAAGTGAGACATTAACACTGTAATGTTATGAAAGTGCTGTTAATTGCCTCATATCAATCTGCAAAGTCAGATCAGGGTTGAGAGAGCATGAGTGAGTGTGTGTGTGTGTCTGTGTGTGTGTGGGTGGGTGGGTGCGTACGTGTGTGTGTGTTTGGCTGTTGTGCATTTTTCTTTTTTGTGTTTGCTCAGCGTTACCAGCTTTCACACCCATGTGCACCAATCAGCTCAACTGAATTTGAATTTAAAACGAGTGACCCTCATTTGTCAATGAGCGGGTCCATCTGAAATAATTTACAGTAATAACTGCCATCTTGCTTGAACCTCCGCCAAGTGTCAAAGTGACCTGGTTGTTTACTGTTTATGAGCCTGCTGTGCATCTGAACACTGACACTGGTGTTTTTGTGTGCAGCAAGCTGATAATCAAGTGTCAAGTTGATAGTAAAAGCTTTCATACTGGTGGCCTATCTTGATGGTTTAATGGTGGCTTGTTAAAATCACTGAATTGTTTTGCAATGAATAGGGTTCAGTCACTCCAATTGTCTGCCTTTTCAAAATCTACGGGTCAATGTTAGATTTAAAACATTGAGTGGAACCTTATTTAGCCATTCATCAGAGTTACCCATCGATCAGTCTACCAAACAGAAAAATCATCCAAAAAGGAAAAACACAAATATCTTACATATTCTAACATTTTAAACAGCAAATTAGATTGTATAGAACTTGTCAGGATGAGAATTTGTTTGCACATTTCATATTTTCAATGCACTTCCAGGATTTCAATTTGATATTTGCCTTCCATTGTTAAAGACATTTTGTTCTCCTGACACATGTCCTTTCCACAGGGATCTGGATAAACAATACTTCTGCTGTATCGCATTTCCATCCCTCAGTCCCTACAGTAATGGTCCTGTATTTCATCTGTGTTCAATTTACCACAACAGACAAACTGGGAGCACGACATCATATTGGCGATAAACTGAAGTGTATTGTCAACGCATTCATCATACAGGCAGTTTAATTAACCCTGTTGTTGAAATGAATTACTGTCAGCGTTCTTCGGTGAAAGTCATCCTCAAGCCTCTAAACAATCGAGCAGTGTTCATTTTGGTGAATGTAAGCACAGGTGAGGTCAGTGCTGGACCTGTTTCGGTCAGACATTCCCAGACTATATAAATAATGCCTATCCTTCTTACCTCATAGTCCGTGTTTCAACATAGCTACAACCTTTACTGGAATAGTCATTAAAGATTGAGAGAGAGAACTTGTGAGGGAAAAAACGGGGTGCTTTCCACCAATGGAGCGAGTGACACGTTTTAGAAAAATAATTGTTTCCATAACCAGCGAATGTTTGCAGGCAGGTGAAGAAAGTTCTTGAAGAAAGTTGATATCCGCGGGCTAAAAGCTATCTGTACCATTTTTTATTCCCATTAGGGAATAGACACTGACTACAGACAGCATGAGTAAATAGAAAGCATTGATATTTATTATTGATATTTATCTAGGGGAGGTATCATCGTAACTTTCCTCGAGAAATGTTGAAATGGTGGGTGCTAAAGTTGTTCGGGGGGTGTGCGCGTTGCCTCAGTGCTTGCCGTATCCGCGGCTGTTCTTGTGGTGTGACTACATTAAAAAGTGGAACAATATTTTTGCTGAGCACTGACGCGAGTGACTCTGCCGACGGACTGCTTGAGAACTTGTAGAGAAAAGGTGTAGAACCCGCACACTACACTCCAAATACACCTTTCATTCATAAAACCTGACAACGTTTCAATCCTACCAGGTCTTCACTGACACATTGTCAAGTTTTATAAATTAAAGGTGTATTTGGAGCATAGTGGGTTCTATAGCTTTTCTCTATGAGGTATTATCATAAGCCTTTTCTGTGCCTCCTGCACAATGTTCAATCTTAAAGGAACAACAACAACACATTGTCATCATCTTTTTTCATTGTATGTACAAATAATTAAATTTAAACCAACTGTGAGTAATGTGTGTGTGTGTGTGTGTGTGCCTGTGTGTATGCGTGAGCATAAATGTGTTTGTGCTGTGTAATGTGTCCAAGTGCATATGCGTGTCTCTATATGCATATGTGCACATGCACATGTCTGCTTGCTATCTTTGGATGAGAGAGGGCCCTGGGAGGCTGAAATACAGCCTTTATTTTCGTTCCCACAACAGGCTTTTATTTAGATGGAGGTCTTGAGATGATTATCTACAGTATATGTGTGTGTGTGAGAGAGAGAGAGAGAGAGAGAGAAACATTTTAAA
>OMKL01048852.1:0-11508 GCA_900302295.1 Parasudis fraserbrunneri
TGTACTCTCCCTCCCTCTCTCTCTCTGGGGCTAGACTGTAGACCATCACCGCAGCAACACCTACGTTGTTCTTCTTCCTGTGGAGCTCCAGGGAGTCCCTCAGCTCAGCCAGCTCCCCCTGCAGATCAGACACCTGCCTCTCCTTCTCCAACAACCTGTACAGCAGACAGAATGACGTGGCCATTATCAGCCTTGTACAAACTGTACAGGACTGTTTATGGTGCGAAAAATCAATTTGTAATGTGTCAAATCGTGTCATGGAATGTTGCAAGGGCACTCACGCTGTTAGCAGTTCTGGGCTTGGCTCTTCTGTATGGGACTGCTGTTGGGAGGGGGAGGGAGGAGAAAAACGTAAAAATATTTTTCTAATTCCCTCTTCTTAGTTCACAATAACAGTTGGGAAAGTGACTCCTATTGAGCTATGTCCATCCTCACCTGTTGCTGTAGCTGCATCGTCTCATTCACCTCCTTCGTCTTTGCCTCCAGCTCAGCCTGCAGTGACTGGATCTCCTGGTCCTTGGCAGTCAGCCTGTGGGCCAGAGGTCCAGATTATGGATCTTGTTCGTCAAGGCAATGCGTGGAGACTGGAGAGACATGGTGGGTGAATGTGGTAGTTTACTCACTGAGCCTGGAGCTCTTGGAGCTGGGCACCGGCATCGGCACTGGCGGAGATCTGCTCCTCTGCTGCCGCCTCCTCTTTCTGTCTCAGCTGCTCCGTCTCCGCCTTCAGGGCTGCCACCTGCTGCTCCAGAGCCTAGAGGGACAACACACGGCTTCAGACACACCGCTCAAACTAGGACATCACTCTCCAACTCAGGAATAATATATTAGAATTAAACATGTTGCAACAAAATAAAGGGACTTTGTTTTTTTCCAAGGCGCCTGTAAGTCGTGGGTATATAAACTAGGGAGCGATGGGATAGACAGCAGCGAGCACACCTCAATGGTCTTCTCTCTGACAGAGGTACTGTCCTGCGCCGCCTGTAGACTCTCCTCCATCGACTTCATCTGCTCATCCCTCTCCTGGATCCTAGCAAGAAAGACAGCACAAGAAGTCATCGTCAGAAAACGCCCCCCAAAAGAACTTAAACATACACCAACCGGTCATGTATCCAAACAATGAAGACCATTTAGTGAGGAGGAAGTAATTCAACTTGATCTTACTTGCTCTGTAATTCTTCCACTATCGACTCAGACGACGTCTGCAAGTGGAGAAAAAAAAAAGGGAGCTTAATAAGTAGAAACTTAAGGGACAAACATAGCAACTGTGTTTAATAGATAATAGAGATATGAAAGCAGCTTGGCGTTACTTGTTCTGTTGTCTGAAGCTTCAGCGCCTCCAGTTCCTGTTTTAATGCTTCACTCTCTTCTCTCACAGCCTGCAACAGAGAAAAAGTAATTACTTAGGCTTTTCCCCCCACCATTAGGAATAGTGATTACAAAGCAAGTCAGTGAACTGCAGAGTCATTTAGGGGGGAAGCTGATGTCAGTGAAGTCACTGCATGATGTGCGTGTGTATATATATATATATACACGACTGTGCGTCTTTTCCTGAGTCTCTGCAGCCCTCAGATACCTTCCTCTAATCCTGCTATTTCCTCTGACCTCAGGGCCCTACCACCTACACACCATAGACCTTAAACTGATAGAAAGGTTTTTATTCACACCTACTAGTACACGTTAAAGGGTAAGCTCAGAATCATGGACCCCTAGCCCCATTTCAATCGGTAGAGTCCTTTCTCAGCACAATCCACGCTGTTCTTCATACTGGATACCCGCAGCTCCGGCTAGTTAGTCCTGAAATAACCGTTGAAACCTACTCCACGGAGTACCCAAAGTAGATTTCAATGTTTATTTCAGGGCTTGTATAGAATGGAGCGTGGCTGTTTTGAGTTTGCATCAGTTCTGTGGCTAACTAGTCCAAGCTGCAGGTATCCAGTATGAAGAACGGGATAGCAGGGATTGTGCTGAGAGAGAACTCTACCAATCAACTACATTAATGGCAAGTAGGAAATAAGGTGTGGGGACCAAATTCTTGAACTTACCCTTTAAAATGGCTTACATAGAATCTTTGATGTAGTCATCATGGAAATGAGTTTTGGTTTGGTACATAAGACTCAAGACAGGTTATGTATTCCCATGGTAACAAAGGCATAATTTGACTGAACATTCCAGTGGCAGTTGAGTTAAAAAAAAATAAAAAAAAATTATATATAGGTCACCAACGGAAAATCAGATAAGGGAAAGAGTCATGCTATAGGGTTACGCAAGCATAGCAAAGATGGCAGAGTATGCTATTCAACAGAGCCAGAGGCAAGTATGCTTGTTTGAAAGTCAGAGGCTCTCCAAGAATAATGAGTTTTCCTCCAAACCTGCAGCACAAGTAAGTTTGTATTTAGGAATAAGAATTCTGAATTTCTGTTTTCCAGGTGTAAGCAGCATTCTCCAACAAGCACCCAGTTGGATTCTATTCTTTGATTTTCATCACTGCATTCCCATGAAGTTACAGCCAACGCTAGCTATTCAGCGCTCATCTTATAGTGTACCAAAGGATATTACCATTGAGGGCACTTTCTATCCATTTCAGCTATGACCTGTACATACCTTGAGCTCCTCCTCCTTATTGGCCACCTCGATCAGTCCAGTCTTCAGGAGATCCTCCACTGTCTTTATGTTCTCCTCCCTCTCCTGCACGCTGTGGGACAGAGACAAGGCAGAGACTTAATACGCTAAGACAACCTTATGTGGTGAGATGGTACTCGGAAGCCCACTTTCCTAACGTGGGGAATGGATGGCAACAGGGTCATACTCGCTATGAGTGACATAACAAGAGGATAGTCAAAATAGGTGAGTCACAACAATTACAACACGTCAACATGATCTGAGGTTTCTTTCAAGAATTGATCTGTTCTCACGCACCTCTTTTGGAACTGGTCCAAAGCCAGCTGGGAGGCAGTCTACATCATGGTGAGAATCAAAGACAGAGAGAGAGTGTGTCAAAGAGACATGCAAACAGAGGAACACACACACATAGAGGGTATTATAGCATAAGAAAAACAACCAAGTTACACAGCTGACCTGTTCAGAAATCTGAGCCTGCAGATTCTGGAGCTCTGCCTTTAGTGACATGTTCTCATTGTGCATGGCCTGGGGAAGAGTGAAGACATGGGGAAAAACATCTGTTCTCGTGCAAAAGAGAATACATGATATGACAAAAAGTTTAATGACCTGACCCCCGACTGCCTGTGTAATAGTCTGAACAAAGACATTCCAATGCAACTCTTATAGTTCCGTTGTAGGGCCTGTGCACCATGTCAAGCAGTACATGTATGACAAAATTACATTTTTCTGACAGTTTGGTCAATGTGACTGTCGCTCAATTGCTCCCTCAGCACTGTGTGAGGCCCTGGCTACACTCTGTCACATTCTTGCTGACTAATGAACCTATGGAGTGTTGGTATAAAAGACGGAGGCTATAGCCAGAATGCCGCTCGGGGACTGTACCTGCATGTCAGTTTCTCTACTGGCTCCACTGCTCCTCTCAGCATTCAGAGAGTCCTCCAGACTCTTCCTCTGCAGCTCTTTCTCGGCCAACCTGGAACACCACAGAAGAAGAGTCAGCAGAGCACACTGTGAGGATGAAGGAGGAACAATAATATGGCTCATCACAGGTACACACGCTACAATCAAAGTAGACGGAAATTCTCACTTACAGCTTCTGCAGCTCCTCGAAGTGAGAGACGTGGGTGGCCTGAATGAGGATTAAAGAAGTTGTTTATTAACCCTCACACACACACACACACACACATTTGTAATGTAAGAATCTGACATTGCTTATAAATCATGGCTAATCAAGGTTAGGCCATACCTGCGAAGAGATCTGGGCCTGGAGGGTCTCACTTTGGACTTGCAGAGTCTCATTCTGGACCTGAAGGGCTTTGTTTTCATTCAGTAGTTCCTATCAACGATTAAAAAAAAAAAGACCCATATCAGTACACACCAGATCACCATTACAGGGCTACAACAACAATGACCTCAAGTATTAGGATTATTAACAAATACTGCCTCCATACCATCACTGTCCTTCAAGTAAACATAATAGGCCTCATAAATGAATAGTTCTTATCAAATACATTGAATTTTAAATCCCTGGCAACATTTTCTTGAGTCTAGTCAATATGGTTTTGATCTTTTCTTCAATCTATGGTCCTATATCGAAACATATGAGCCTACTGTTGATACATTGTATCGCCTTAACAGCTTTGAAAAAGCAAAGTCAAAGGACTAAAGAGATTCACGAGGCCCACTTCTCCTGAACCATCTAGTGTACCGAGGCTGTACAGTGTGGCGTAAAGTTGTGAGGACCCTCCAGTGTGACCTACAGTACCTGGACCTGGACCTGCAGCGAGTCGTCGGGCAGGCTGTGCTGGGACACCTCCAGCAGCTGCATCACTTTCTGCTCCACCTGTTCCTTGGAGACCATGGTGTCGGTCAGGCTGCTGTGGAGCGTCTGGATCTCCTTGTTCTTGTTGTTCATCTCTGTCTCCACTGCCAGCAGCTGACTCTGGAGCTCTGCAACAACACACACACACACATATATATGAGGAATAGAAGCTAGACCTATATTTCCATGTTGTAGAACATGGTTTCAGGAATCAAAATGGGTCGTGGTCATGTCTCTGGTGGGTCCCCACTTGCTAAGAGTACTGGTATGTTTTAATGTGTCTGGGTCCCAGGGTGAAGTTTACTAGTTTAGTTACTAGTAACACTTAAGGTCCCATGCTGGAAAGGTTTAAGAAGCCCTGATGTAGAGGGTACAGCAGCACAGAAACGTGTTGGTAATCTGAGGCTGGATGTCTGCATGTTTTATCACCTTGGTTCGCTGCTTGAAATTTCTCTCTCTCAGTGTTGATGTTGTGCAGGTAGGTTTGGAGGTCCTCCCAGCGTCTCTTGGCATCCTGCAGTTGAGCCTAGTGATCAGGAGACAGTACATCTACCATTTAACATATTCTTTCCTCATTCTTTCCTCTGACTAATTGCAGTGGCAACTCCTGAGAAATATTGTTAGCCGTGCTGCTGTGAAAACAATGTAATAAGAACTCTGAATAAGTATTGCTTGCAATGTGGATCTCACTGTCTGCAATGCGTTTGTCAGCAGCATCTCTGCCCCACCACACTGAGCAGAGGGGAGAGGGACATATGTGCAATGCAACATTGCTGCCTATGACTTATTTTCTGAATGATCAGCTGGGAAACTTTGGGGTAGACAAACTTAATGATAACATACTTTTAAGTCAGGTTTGGCCCTGACACACTAACGCTAATGACGTGTTGGCTGTGCAAGAGAGAAGAACATTTTCCTGCTATGAAAATCTCAATTGCCTCGCAGGCAAGCAGACCTCAAATACAACTTGCCAGACCTAAAGCTGAACTCATTTATAACAAGGTGGAGAGTTAAATTTCCCTCCTTGGATATAGTCATTAAAAAGGACGGGAAAGGCTGGCCTGGGTGTCTAAGGAGGAAGTGGTGTTTATACCCAGAACAAAGCCTCAAACATCCCTGTTTCCTGGACCAACACAATCCTCCACTTCCATGTTCTATTCTATCGCCCACAACCCCTCCCTCCGACTTCCACTGGCCCTCCGAGTTTCCCTGTTGAGACTGCCACGCCTGCTAGCTAGCTTTAACCCCACCTAGCCTGCCCAGGTCTCCATCTCTGTTCAGATTATTTCCCTTCAGCTACCATCTTAGTGCATCACCATCTTCATGTGGAAGCCAACTAATCTGTGGGCAGTGTTCCGTGTGGAGCAGCCAGCGTACCTCCAGCTGGGACACGTTCTGCTTGTAGCTGACCTCCAGGGACTTCCTCTGGTGCTCCTCCTGTTGCATCTTGCTGGTGTTCTCTGCCAGCTCTCTCATCAGACCGGCATTATCCGAACGCAACTTGTTCAACTCTGCCGAATTCCTGCCACATAGCACACACACAGAACAAAAGGCATTAACTAAACAAACTCACAGACATTACACAACCATAAAACTTTCATTTATCTAAGCAGACTGGTGCACTAAATGGCCATCATGAGAAGATAATATGCTGATGCAAATAGTTTTTGTATGCAATTGTGGGCATTACCCTGTTGATACATGCAACTAAAAAGCATTAAAACTGCAAATTAAATCAGCAAAGGACATTTTGTGTAATCATGAATGTTTCATAATCCGAACAATAATTTCAACACAATTCACTGTTCCAAGAATTATTTTCTCCACCTCCACTTGAGGAGTCATGGGGGGGGGTAGAAGAGTGGATGGATGTATGTCTTTGTATGATGAATGACATCCATAGGAAGAGCGGAGACTGAACAGAGGACTGAACAGAGGGAGTGGTGATGATGATGATAGGTAGAACGGCCCAGAAGGGTTGGAAATCCAACATGAGCAGGATGTCTGTAGTTTTAGGACAGTTGTAGGATTTCCCTGGGCTGAATAGACAGGCAGCATGTTGCTACAGTTTAGAGCAGGGCTACCCAAAACTTTTGACATGGAGGGCCAAAGGCCAAAACATAACATCGGTCAAGGGCCACAGGCCAAAGAAACTGATAATTTTACAGCTGTGACAAGTAAATGACAATATCTTAAGTCAACATGTTTGTTTCTTGTAATAATGAGGTTATTTCAAAATCAATCCTGAAAATAGACCAAATCTGAAATCTTTTCACTCTCTGGAACTCTTTGGAGGGCTAAGAAATAATGTCACAGAGAGCAGAATATGGCCCCGTGGGCCCCACTTTGGGTGGCCCTGGTCTAGAGAATATAGACTACAGGGTCTGGCGGTTCAGGTAATACTGACTTGCTCTCCATCTGGTTGGTGGCGGAGCTGACGGCGTCCCTCAGAATGCCATTCTCCTGCTGCAGACGGGTGATCTGGCTCTCCAGCTGCTCCCTAACCTGCTGGAACTACACCACCAACACTGGGAGTCAGCCTCAGTCAGTCAAAGCAACATACAGACTTGAGACACCACCGGCAGGCTATTTCATGAAAACAGGATCAGTAAGTTAGCCCAATAACTTAAAAAAAGATCCAACTCCATCTTGATGTTTTCGATTTGAATCTGTAAGCCTAAACTTGAAAATTAGGTGATTCAATCACATATATTGATAATACATTTTTCAAAATATCAGAAGTTCTTCAATTATACATTTCTTTTGGTTACCTGGCGTAATCCTGCTTTGTGAAATACCCTCCCAGGAGTTAAAGAGAGGTAAAACACGTACTTTCATCTGCATGCCCTGGAGCTCCTGGTAACTGCCTTGGGCTTTAGCCTGCATCCCTGCCACCTCCTTCTCCATGGCTGCGCGCTGCTCTCTCATCACGGCCTCCGCACGACCCGTCTTCTGTTTCTCAACCTGAAGCTCCTATGACAGAAGGGGGGGGGAGGGTATAGAAAACATGTAATAGAGTCCAAAAGTCAGTATGTATTGAATGGACATGAATCAGATCATCTCATCCCAACATGTGGGGAATCTATACCTGGCTGAGCTGCTTGACCTTGTCCTTGGCGATGGAGGCCTCCTCCTGCAGCGTGGTGAGGAGTCTCTCTCTCTCCAGGGCAGATGGATCAGCTTTGGCTGCAGACTGAAGGGGGGGGCACAGATAAGATTCACGAAGCGGGCAGAGAGAGTGCACTGTCCACAGCATTAACTGCTTCAGTAGTGAAACAAGGAAAAATTAGTTCACAGCCTCATCTCCCGTCGAAGGTATAGTTGGTACAAAAGTAGATTGTATACAATATCATATATTATAATCCATCTTGTACCAACGATACCTTTGGCAGGAGAGAAGATGAACTTTGACGTTTGTTTCACTGCTAGCGCAGTTACTTCCGTTTCCCTTTAGCGCAGTACAATTAAAAATACCATGCCGTCTCCCTGTACATGGCACAACACCACAAAACGCTGAATTCAAGTTTTTCCTCTTTTCACTGCTCGTATCCTTTTATCGCTCACCTTGTGCCAGGCGTCTAGGGCGGTGGGGCTCTTCTCTCGGAGGAGGGCGATCACACTGACAGCCTCCGCCTCTGACAGAGCCAGACTGCCAAGGCCAGACAGCAACTCCTTCAGCTTCACCTCAGTGTTCTCTGTTATAACACAGGAGGACCGAGTGAGACCTTCTGATTAAGAACCATTTAACTCCGTTTTGACATTTTCTGGACAGCACACGTATTTGCAGTTGTAAAGTCAATCCAAATCACTTGGGAGTGTGAATGTGATATATCACCAGAAAGCAGTCAACCTCTACTGTCTTCAACTGTGAATGCACAAAAACATTTCAACATACCACATTTGGCTAATGGAAGTTTGAAAACATTGTTCTTCTGAAAACTTTGAAATAGAGTTACGGTATAATGGTTCTCAGTCTGAGGTGCTCAACTGAAACCTTCAGATGAAGAACAATACTGGTCCATTCAAACCTTTTTGTTTTTAACTATGAATGTTGACATCACTGGAACTTCCAGTCTTCAGATAAAAAGGCATCTGGAAAAATCACTCATCTGAAAACTTGATACGGAATACGGTTGTTCGTAGAAAGGATTCAATTGCACAGCTAAATATGACATAACTGTGTGTAGAAGACAGTGTGGATTTGCAGGGACATCTATGGAATTACTGGAGAATTTATGGCACAATCACCTTTGTCAGTCTCGTTCTTCTGTTTCTTGCCCTTGGAGGGCATGTCGTCGTTATGGGCTGCTTGGTGGTTGGCAGGAGCAGCAGAGTCAGCCAGAACATGGGACTCCTCTACTGGAGCTGAAGGGGGAAAAAAAACCCAAACACAATTATATACGCTGCATCATTCATCCTGATATTTTTCATTCTTAGGAAATTCTTCAAAAATGTACCACTATGCAGGATTATTCTATGATCCTTACCAGGTTCAGTTTTCTGCTTCTTGGCAGAGTTCTTCTTCTTGCCGCTGGTAGGGGCGGGGGCAGCACCATCCTGGGCTTTGGTTTCAGCCATCAGTGGAGCTTCCTTCTTGGCTGAAGCCAAGGCTTGAGTCTGCTCCACTTTAGCCTCTGCCTGCTGGTCATCTACTGCACATGGAAAGAGCGGAAGAAGCAAGTAATTGATGGTTGTGAAGATGAATGAGGAAAGATAATCTCTACAGCGGCAAAGCAATTAGGCTATGTCTCGTGTGTCATTATCCGTGTGTGGTAATCTGATGTTGTGGCCATTGTGGCCGACTCCTTCCCTCCCACTTCTCTTCCCCCCGGCCCACTTGAGCAGTGATTTGAAGAGCGTCATTTGATTCAGAAGGATAGATGTGCACACATAGGAACTAATGAGGAGCCTGAGGGGAGACGCTAGCCTGGTTTAGCATTCCCAAACAGAGAGACAGTGTGCTCAACACATCCACTCAGGAGTCGGTACTGTACTCTACATCCTACTCACCAGCCTCAGCCTTTTGCTTCTTCTTGTCCTTCTTCTTCCCAGAGGTCTGGGGAGGCGTCTGGGCCAGAGTCTGAACCTGGACCTGGGCTTGGATGTCCGGCTGGGAGGAGGGTGGGCTGGGTTGTTTGCTCACAGCCAGAGGTGGCTCAGCCTTACGGCTGGCTGGCTTAGACCCGTTCACCTCTGGCTCCTCAGGAGGGGGAGTGGCTGCAGCAGCGGCCTTGGCAGCCTTCTTCTCCCGCTTCTTCCTCTCCCTCAGACCAACAGGAGCCTCTGCAGACACTGGCACAGGCGCAGGAGTAGGGGTGGGTAGAGCCACAGGGGCAGGCTCCTCCTCCATCTCAGGAGTGGAACTATTGACAGTGTCGGCCATGTCAAAGTCCGGTCGCAGATCCTCCTCAGACTCTGCTTCGCCCCCGCCACCTCCACTGCCTCCTCCGCTGGCGCTCTCCTTCTTCTTGCTCTTCTTCTTATCGCTCTTCTTGCGGGTGTCCGGTTTGGACGGTGGCAGCTTGAGGTCACGTTTCTGCCTGGCCAGAACCTCATCATAAGAGGTCTCCTTCATGAACAGCCAGAAGAAGAGGAACATGAGGGCGATGACCAGGGACGGGGCCAGGATGAGCAGGTACTGAGAGTCATAAATATCCACCGCCATTCTGCACAGAAGAGAGAGATGGAGAAAAACCATGAGGTCAGGGCAGGAAACAAACATTTTCATACACTGGCCAAATCAATCATACTATTAGTCTTCCTGCCAAATTGAATTTTTAGAATAGAAAAAAAAAAGGTCTGGCTCGAATTTAGTGTAAAAAAGATTCCAGTAGAGTACATACATTTACCAGCCACAGAAAATGTACCAGCATTTGGCTGGTGTTCATTTCCTACCTTTGTTGAGGTTAAGTCACCTCCTCAGCATACAGTCAACTATTTTTACCTTCCACGACTTAAAAGTAGGCCTGATCCAATTCACATTAAGAAATGAGTCACGTATTCACTCATATTTTACAATAAGGTGAGAAGCTGGCAAAGCCTAATCAACTCCAGGTCAGCCCAATAAAATGGAAATGGGAGTGCCGATACTCAGTAGATAACAGATCCCGCCTCAGGCTGGATGAGATATCACTGGACCTCTGGGCTGCAGGGGGGCATTCTATTCTTTTGTGCCACCCTGATACCAGCCTCGTGCCCACACCTTCTCTCTCAGTGTACATGGTCAAAAGCCAACGTTGCCATCGAGCACTAGTCAGCTCGCTTCACTGACAGGTCAATCAGTTCGGCAGAGGGAGCCAGTCTGTGATGTGTTAAACGGGGCGAGTGCGAGATGAAAGGGGGAGGGGGGATTAGAACGTCAGTGGGTTTGTGAGTCCTCTCACTCTCCTCTCTTAGTGATATGATCCTATTAGACTACACTGCCCCGGCTACACAGT
This sequence comes from Parasudis fraserbrunneri, assembly GCA_900302295.1. NCBI lineage: Eukaryota > Metazoa > Chordata > Actinopteri > Aulopiformes > Chlorophthalmidae > Parasudis > Parasudis fraserbrunneri. The sequence continues at coordinate 10,882 of OMKL01048852.1, forward strand.
CTAATACTCTCTTTACATGGGCTACGGACAGAGGTACCACATCCGGCAAGATAAACTGAAGAATGCAGCTTGAAGTCAGGTAGTAGGCCTATAAGCCACCAAAGGCCGCTGACTTCGCTAATTAACTTCAAAGAGAACAAATTAGCCTAGGTGTACCATGTAAAGAAAAGTAACTGGGCTAAAGGAAATCCTATTTTGACCGAGTAGTCAATGGTCACTTCCCCTCTTCAGCCCCGACTCACAAGGATGACATTCTAAACAAACAGGAATGCTCTGCAAGGGGCAAAAATACACCCATGTGTAAATGTCACCCGCTGAGGTCTGCTACAGCTGTACTTTGGCACCAGGATACTAGAAACAAGAGAAGAAGAGCTTGACAGGCATCAGCCTCTGTCAAACGACCTGTAATGTGAAGATAATGTGTAATACACCCCTACAAACTACAGGAGCCCTGAGACTCTAAAGCAGAATATTTCAGACATAAGCAATAGTTAAGCCCAGGGCTACGTGACATGGTTTTAAAAAACAATATATATATATATATATATATATATATATATATATATATATATATATATATATATATATATATATATATATATATATATATATACATATATATATATA
>OMKL01048852.1:11528-23779 GCA_900302295.1 Parasudis fraserbrunneri
ACCATGACGAAATGGGATGGAAGGACATGGAAGCGTCCATTTACTTCAATGTTAAAACAATGCTAAAAAACAATATATATATATATATATATATATATATATATATAGATGTATTTTCAGCTGGCATTCTCAATTATTTCAGGAATCATTTAGTGAAATCTGACTTATTTGAGTTGTATCATTAATTTAGGCAACAAAACAGTGTATCTCAATTCATGAAAATAAAAACACAATATGATAAAACAGATGACAATTGATACATTTGGTCTCTGCAAAAGACACCTGCAGAAAGTCCCCGGGGTTTTTCCCAGAAAAATATCTGAAAAAGGGGCGTTGTCTTACTTTCGGGGTCTAGACTTTTAAACGTATTTTCATTTTGGCGAGCAGTGCTTTTCCAGCAGAATAATGACTCAAGGCAAGTATTTCACACATCAATCAGCATGCTGCTATCAGCACAACGTGCAGCATTAGAACACCTTCTTGTTTTCTTTTTCCCCTACATTTAAAACTGGCCGAATTCCACTAATTCAACACTCACCCTGACTCACGACGAGAACACATGTGTCGTCTTATTCTACAAGATTAACCTTGCTTCTCTATTACAGTAGATGTTTACTCAACTACACATCCCAGCCACAACTATAAACCAATGAAGTTCAATAACATTATAAGAACACAACAAAAGAAAAGAGTCAATTGTCCCAAGGCACTGCAGCCTGCAGTGATGGGCAAAAAAAATAAAAATGCGTGCCTTCGGCCAGTTTTGAGTGTTATATATTATGCTGTACGTTGTGCTAATAAAAGCATGCAGACTGGTGTGAGAAACATTCTCCATGAGTCATTCTTCTGCTAAAGGAGTCTTTTTCCAAAAATGAATCTTGAAAAAGAGGGGTCGTCTTATAATCAGGGTCGTCTTATATTCGGCACAATACGGTACTATGTGGTGCTAGCAATCATTGTAATGGAAACAAAGTAGCAATGATTACTGGAAACAGAAGAAGCCTTATATGAGTCACCAGAGGCAACAATGGCGAAACGATCAAATCAAGTGGTCTCTTGTGTATTATTTCTTGGCAAAACAGCATTGAGGAAATGCTTGTGTGATGATTGTTTGGCTCAAGAATGCTAAGCTCACTTGTTACAGTAACATCGATTCATACGTTTACGCTTACACATTCGAGTTCAAGCGTTGTAGCAGCCGGGACGGAGGAGCTTCTGGACTCGGTTCAATCCACATACCGGTAGTATGACGTGCAACAACAAACAGCACCCAGCGATACGTTCTGTACATTACCAGCATTAGGCTACATAAATAAACTAACCCCCTGTAAACATGTGATGTGGCCAATCTAAGCACCGGGTCACTATAGGATCATTGTGTTTGTCAACAATATAAAGTAGCGCTGCTGACTGAGGTTGATCTGAAGTCCTGCTCTATAAACAGATTGGTGTCAGTAATATAGAATAGGAGACAGCTCTGTGTAGATCTCCCTTACTGGGCCTCTTAAGTAATTTGGATTAAGCAGATTACCCATGATAATACATTTAAGAATAACTTTCCGCTGCAGTGCTTCTTTGGGCCTGAAGGCTTTAGGTCCCACGGTTTCATCAAGGCCTCTAAAACTCTCATTACTTCTCGTCTGAGACACACATACACACAAAATCAAGTAAGCCTAAAATAATGTTGTCTCATAATTCACTTTTTCCTCATTCTGAGGAACACGGACCCTCTTCAAGCCTCTCGTGAGTCTTGTCACAGCGGCACATGAAATAACTTCCTTATTATGTAACATTGTTTGAGCTCTCCAAGTCAAACTACATTAGATTTGTGAACCTTAAGAGCACTGCACATTCAACCTCTACCCACTCTAACCCCACTGAGGCCTTTGTGAGGCATTATGTGTCAAAGAGTATGCATTCCTAAGCACCAAATAGGCTACACTACAGGGAGCATTCAGTACTCATGACAACTACATGCTTCCACTGTAGGTGACCATACTTCTGTATTCTTAAACAAAGATGGACACTGCTTGACCATGAGACAAGAACACCATAACATAAAGGTGTTGGGATGGGTGGGTCAACGTTTCACTTTTAAGTTGTTCCGTGCCACATCGTTCTTCGTTGAGCAAGAGGTAGCCTACAGCTCATCTGTTGTATAATTAATCTTATTTTTGGCCTCACTTCAAAAGTGCTTCATCAATGTTGGGGCGGTAGAAAGGATGACAGTCAAGGAACGACACATACAATGTGCAATGAACAACAGCTCAGGGAGAGTGGGAGGAAATGATATGGTGCAAAACCATGACAAGCAGTGGCTACTAGCCTACTTGGCAGGTGCATTCGTTTTGTGAATACAAGGTCACACAGACACAAAGAAACCATACGCATTACATACCTGGGAGCATAAGAACACGAGGATTAACCAGGAGCACAACTGCTAACCTTTTTCCAACACCATATCAGGATACCAACCCTGAAAGTTAGGCCTACTTCATGAGCTCTGTAAGGTGAACTCCCTGCTCAGGATTGAAGTAAGAACTCTTAAGCAAGAGTACTTCTCAACATGGACAGGATAGGGATGGGTGGGGTTACGTAGTGTCATGCCTAATGCCTGCTTGCTTTCTTTCAGTGGCATGCCTTAGCGTGGAGGGTGCAAGAGTTTCCCTATGCAGCCAGAGCCATGTCCCAGCATGGAAATGAGCCCGGCGGACAAAGCCCTCTCGGGCCATTGGCTCCCCGGAATCTAACCACTTGGCTGTCCAGACCTCCTGCTTTGGCAGGGACAGACACCGCGGGAACCCCTGATAACTATCAGTCCCAAAAACAAAGTAGACAGGACTTAGAAAAACCAGGCTATCCATACAGGGCACACTCCGCCTACCTGTTTAGCATGGCAAGTTTGGCAGCAACTAAAAGCAGCAATACCATCCAATAATGTGACCCAGGAAAACTTCTTTAGGATAGCTCCTCTCCTCGTGTACAACCTTTATAGTTAGAAACATGCAGCAGCCATTCCACAAGTAGCCTATGCACTTAACGGATGGATGCAACCAGGACACATACCGTTGATAAGAATCAGCCATTACATCTTCCCATACCCAGGTTAAGCCATGAGGTTTTACTGCAGTGTGTATCCCACAATGCACCTCCCTGGAGTCAGAGACTGATAAGGTATCGCAGAAAGCCAGTAACTATCCCCTAAGCCATATGAGGTAAACGACCTGCAATAACTGTTTACTCAAGAAAACAACACTGACAATCATTATATATTAGCTAGCTCAGTGTCCCCATCTAAATTACTGAACAAGATGAAGTGACAATGAAAATGTCCCATATTTTATCCAGGAAATGTCTGATTCCAACTGTTGTCAGTTACAATATAAAACTATGGTTTAGAAAGTGTACATATTCAAGACCTATGGACGAGGACCCTGTCTGTACAGTTAACCTGTGGAGGTCACACATTAATAATATCCTTTCATCTCTATGCTGATTATTGCACAAACTACTATAGAAGTACCATAGTAACAGACTGAGCATCTACGAATAGTAAAAAAAATATTAAACTGGTTATAGGTGACAACCTTAATTGAATGAACCATGCTTCCTGGTATTGCTGTCACATGGAAACAAAGGAATGTGAAAGATTGAGCCAAGAAAGCTAGATAATAGAACACCTAAAGGGGCAGCTAAAATTTGTTAATGAGTAACAGAAGCCAAGAAGAAGAAAAGACAAGACACAGAGCCTCAAGGCAAAAGAGAATCTCAAGAGCCTCAATGATCAGTAGTTCTCAAACTGGGGTCCGGGGACATCCAAAAGTCCTTGAAGTAATCCCAGGCAGGGACCACCAGAAAAAAAAAAGAATAGTTTTCTTTTGCTATTATTTTCTTTAAAACAACATACAATGTCAATTTACACAAATGTCAAGTGAGGGGTTCTTTGGACAAATTATAGTGTGGATGGCCTCGAAGTCGGCATGAGTTTGAAAACCTATGCTCTACATCCATGGCCACAACCTCGCCACTAATGCAAGTTCAATATAACAGTCAGGGACAGAGATGGTTAACACAAAAGCCTCGCATTCCATTCATTGGGATGGGGTGATGGCCGGCTAGCCACTGTCAACAAGGCCATGTTCAATCTGAGGCCGAGTACTCCATGTTCCAGCATGCCGTTTCATGTCTAATCGTCTGCCTTGTGCAGATATAACCAAGCAAGTCAAATCGTCGTATAGCAAGATAGTAAACGAAGACATTAAACAGCCAGCAAGCACAAGAGAGGCTAACGTTACACCAGCTAGCTGCCATGTCACTCATTTAGCCAGCAAATTACCCTTGAAAAGGCAAGGAGGGGCGCACATGTCGATGGCAAGGCTCTCAGCTTGACTGGACGGAGTCACTCCACCACGACCACGGCTACCGAAGAAAATAGGCCATCTAACATTAGCTATCTAAACCCAACTAACGTTAAGTGGCATGGCTAGCAAAATGGAGCTACCGGCTACAACATAGTATTATGTCGAGACGGGGATGGATCATCATCGCTCAAGTTCGACACTAAAACACAGTAAGAGTCCTAGCCAATGCTGCTGTCAAGCAACGCGTGTATTTCGATGGACGACTTGCCATACACATAAACGTTAGCTAACTAACGGTAGCTAAGCACTAGCTAGCAAGTTATTGGCTAGCTAATCCAATTGTATTAACGTTATTACCGAGGATAATGAACAAGTCGACAATAATAACTTATACTTAAGTCGCTTGCTTCTAATAGGGAAACGAGTTTCTTTTCATTCACATTCAAAGCGCCTCCCTTGAGGCGTGAGGACCAGCCCCGACGGGCCTCGCCTAGGAGTGACCCAGCCTCCTTCTCTCCTGAAATCTCTGATCCACTCGAGTCCCAATTTTCCGGCATAATCTTCTGGGCCGTTCCCAGGCCTGGGTGAATTGCTTAGCTATGCAGTCAAGGAGGAGTGGCTACCGTAAGAGAAACAAATTCATCTGAGGTAAAATCGGCTGCTAGTAGAAAAACGTTACCTGGAGTTTTAATGCGCAGTTCTATAAGCAAACGTTCAATGTTGAAATGGCGTTGTTAGACGTTGACGACAGCGGACTCTTGACTTCCCAGGACAGCTCCTACTCAAGCCTTCTGCGCTATCCGTCTGTCTTCTGTTTCGGTTTCGCGGGGGCGGGTCAGAATCAAGCTGATGGGAAGCGCATGTTTTGTCACTCAGGATAGACCGAGTCAGGCACTTTAAACATTTTAAAAGAGAACTCCGCCTCTCAAAGGAAACCCTTGTGTACAAATCGTACGTGACAAAGCAAAGAGGGGAGTGGTCTTTACACCTTCCCCAATCACAGTCCCATTAGCCATTAAACTGATATTTGTATGGGAAATTATGAATTTGTGACAAAAAAAGAGGGGTCCATGGCCACAGGGACTCAATAAGGGCTTTAATGTCAAATACCAATAACTATGAACAACTGCACCAATAAATAAACAAACTTCTTATCTCAAGCTTCTCTTTTACTTCAACAGGCATTTCACTACCCCTCCCATCCCCAACTGTAATTCAGTCATTCTTCCAGTGTCTCCATGGGCAAAGGATGTCCTGCGGCCTGCAGTTCTGCCTCATAATGTTTCCTCAGGCCCTTGAGGTAGAGGCACAGGCTGTCAGGGTCCAGCCTGGAGTTCCTGGCAGTCTGCAGGAGGCGATGGGCCAGGTGGTACACAGCTCTCTGCCTTTGTATTTCTGGATCACTGTGGTGTTTGGCCTGGAACACGGTAGTAGAATGCATGCAAAGCAGGTTGAGGCAATGACGATAAAAGGGTAGGAGGAAGCAAAATCTTACCTAAACAAAGAAAGGCCTGAAATGTCAGGAAAAGCATACCAGTAGCTGTTGGCTGACTTTGGAGGCAATAGCCTTTGCCTCTTGCACTACGCTTGGAGGGAGCGCTGTCATCTCTGCTGCCCTCAAACCTACAATAGGGACATTAAAATAAGGTCATCCTCATATGCTATATTTAGATGAATAAATGAAATGAAGTAGCAATTCGACTTCAATTATTATTATTATTATTATTATTATTTACCATAGTTTCTTTCTTCAGAGCATCCTCGACTCAGCAGGTAGGTATAGACCACACTCTCTGTGCCAGTGTCACCTGTGCGTGTGTGTTGAACCTCCATGTGCTGGTTTTCCACGTTGGGATAAAGTGTTTCTAGCTGGCAGAGCTCCAGGAAGTGTGTGGCAAACAGAGTGAATGCCTGAAAACAGCAGGGAAACAGCACATACAAAGAGAGTTAGATTCAAACACTTCTTGTTGACATGAGAGGTGTGGCAGGTAAGGGAAACAAAGGGTTAAATAATTTATGGAGACATCCACATGAATCTCATGAATCATCATTTTGTTAAGGAGAAAACAGTCCCCCGCACAATATGCTCCAAAATAGACCTTTAATTGATTTAACAACTATGACGTTTCAAGCCATATGGGTTGAAACGTTGTCATAGGTTTCAAATCAATTAAAGGGGTATTTTGGAGCATAGTGTGCGGGTTCTACATCTTTTCTCTACAAGTTCCAAGTCAACCCAGTACAGAGCATGATGTGCATATGACAACCACAAAAGAAGGAGAAGATAGTCGCCATGAAGGCACAGTACCCTGAGGCTAAGGAGGAACTCGCACACTGAATGGCAGATGCCGACGCCCTCCTCGGTGCTGGTGCCACGTCCCAGCTCATCTATGATGATGAGGGACCTGTCACTTACATTATGGATTATATAGGAGACCTTAGGAAGAAAAAAAAAAAGGAAAAAAAAAAGTAAATGAATAAGAATGATTGCGTTCACACATTGAAATGTTCTAGTGATAAGCAGCTCAAGTATAGAACAAAATGTACCTCCTTCATTTCCACCATAAAGGTGGAGGAGTTGGTCTCAAAGTCGTCATCTACCCCAATTCTGGTGAATATCTGATCGGCGATGCGGAAAGAGGCATACTCAGCAGGGACAAACGAGCCTGGGGGAACATAGGAGACCACAGCCTATTCAACAGGGGTCGGAGAAATAATCGATTCATGTAATTAATTGCGATTCCACCTTTTGCAATTCTGCATCGATTAGCAAAATTCAATAGTCGTTTTTGGGGTTTTGAAAGGGCTATTTTTATAATATAAACCTGATGAGTGTTGTTTCCATTTACAACTGTTTATACAGTAAAAGGGAATGTAACAGAGGTAAATTGAATTGACTCAGTGTTTAATCATTGGCCCTCACTTATCAATATTTCCGTATGTTAAAAAGGTTACAAGTTGATCAAATACTGTGCCACAATTTACATAAAACACAAAACATGAATGCCATCTGTTTCCAAGGATTCGTTAAAATATAATTTTAAGTGGAAATGAGTTTGAGTGTATATTGAAAAAAGCTCTCCATACACACTTTTATATCACAACAGATGGGAGAAAATCTATAATCATGATCCATCGTGATGCACTGAGAATCATTTTACCCCTACAATTCAATGGTTACAAGACCGGGACTCTGAAAATCAAGTCACATTACTGACATAACACTGAGCAGCAAGGCAATTAAAATCCCTGTGAAGACTTTTTTGCCCACCTATCTGAGCCATGACCTGGCACAGTGCCACCTGTTTGAGGTAGGTGGACTTGCCACTCATGTTGGGTCCAGTGATGATGACCATGTTGCTGCCCTCAGAGATATAGCTGTTGTTGGACACAGGCTGTTGGCCAGCGATGCGCTCCAGAATGGGGTGACGGCCCTGCTTGATGGCCAGAGTGTCTGTGAACTCTGGACGCACTGCCGGCACACAACAGATGAGGATAAAAAAAACACACAAACAAGCCTGTTTTTTCTTACAACACATTTTGCTTCTTTAATAAACTCTAGTTTATGTATTTTCATGGGAACTCTAGTTTATGTATTTTCCTGTGGAAAGGCTTAATATAGCTGAATGTATTTGGTAAAATTAGATAATCTTGTCATGTATACATTTAGGCTTATATAATAAGGCTGTAATTAAATGGTAATTAAATACACAGTAAGAATGTATTTGACTTCATACAGTTAATTACATCCTTATATAATCATATGTGCAATGTTGTTAGTGCAGTAATCACTGAGCAGTTAGAGGCGCCGCAGTAAATTCAAATAATGGCGTCCGAGTGAGGTGTATGCAAGGAACACAGCCAACTAGTTCCTCTGGTAGGGAGATTTGTCTTGTTAAGTACAGTACACGGTTATTAAGATTACTTTATTTGTCAATGTAAACAAGGCAACTGAAATTCGATCTCTCTCTCATTTGACCCATCCTAAGGAGCAGTGGGCAGCCACAGGCACCCGGGGACCAACTCCAGTTGTAATGCCAGTACCTCTGGTCAAGGGCAAGGGCAGGAGTATATACCTAGCATACATGTCTTTATTATTATGTAACAAGGGTAATCTGAGTGCGAGCTGGCTGAGATAGAGGGGGGCAGGCGATCAGCACGTGTCTTAGGAGAGATGCTTTCAGACAGCTGAGGGCCGTTGCTCACCACCCACGTGGCTGAGAGGGCTGCTCTGCTGTGGCCCACTACCCACACAAAGAGGGAAGTGAGGCCAGCCGAGCTGCCAACATAGCACAGCTGCCTCTCTATCTGCCATGGGTGATGGATGACTGGGTGGCCGTTGCTTCATTATGCTGACAACACTCCCTCACACAACAGGTCAGACGACTTCTAGACTAGTTTGACTGTTTGACTCGAGGATGAAAAGAAACACATGCCGGCGCAGTAATTCCACCACCTCTCTGGGCGTACCGTATTCTGAGATGGTGCATGCGTTGGCCAGCGACAGCAACATGTCCAGCATGGACACAGCATCGGACAGCTTGTAGAGACAGTGGATGTGCTCATGAACGGTGCTAAGCAGCTGGCACACCACCCTATAAGAGTGACAGGTTAATAAGAGCTGGAGGGCCAGCACTCTTAGCACATGGATGTAAAACAAACAGCACCCTCTACTGGACAGGAAAATAATAAATCCAATTTCTTTTTTTTCCAATTTCTATTGAGTATTCCACTACTGTGTTGGCACATGTAAACATCACATGTCTTATACAATAACTCAAATAAGCTCTTATCCAAGTTATGAGAAACCTGGATAAGATACCTGGGATAAGCCAATATTATACAGGGATACTGGTGATCAGGACATAAAGATGCATACAAACACCTTATCCTGTCTAAGACATTAACCGGGATATGAGCTCATATCTGGAATACTATGTGCATGTAAACTTAGCCACTGTTACTGAGAGGAAGGTTTCTCTACTAGACAGGTCAGAGTTAACGTTTTTGTCTCCTTTAAAACGCGGGCTCATTATAGTGTATGTTGGTGAGTCATATGCTCCTCACACATAGGACATGTGGAAGATCTCCCTCAGGGCCTCATCACAGCGGTCATTCATCTTTATCAGGTCTGGTGTGGTGAAGCTGTAGTTGTTCTTTTGCTTGGTTACCTGCAGGGACAGGCATTAAAACCCAGCTGTTTCAAGATAAAAAGATGTGCCCAAAAGCTGGTGTAAAGTTAGCACCTGTACAAAGTAAAGTTAGCCATGGAAAGGACGAAATTTCAGTAAAAGATTTAAAATGGAGTTCCTTCACACTAAGGCAACCCTATGTAATATTTTCTTCTCTTATCTTCATCAGTCTACCCTCTCTTTATTCGGCCATACCTTGATGAACTCTGCAGGGAGTTTCCCACCAGGTAAGGGTGCTCCTTCCAGCTTCATCTGGATGAAGAAACCTCGAGCCGTGCTGAAGCTGGTACGCATCGGGAAGCCATGCTTCTCCCCCATCTGGTCAACCAGTCCTGTGGATCACAAGAAGGTTCAATGCATTTTGTATCTATTCTCTATACACACACTGTGAGCCAAGGATAATGTCATATGATTCCAGAACATATTGAATATCCCGCACAAACACCTGCAATGTCATCCACTATCTCTGTGTAGGCACGCCGGGCAATGTCTAGGAACTCATTGATGTTGGGGCGCACAGCGTAGCACTTCTGAGTGCGCATGTTGAGGCTCCCCTTCATGTAGCTGGTGTCATCATTAATAACCGTCTTGATTTGCTCTAAGATCATGTCAAACCTGAGGGCAGATGAAAACAGATGGAGTAATAACAAACGCTCTATGACAATCTCTAGACAGTACATATTAGAGCTGTCCTCTTGACTAATGACATTCTTAAGTCAACTAACTGGTGAATAAATCAAATAGTTAATTTAACTGGCAAATCTGTAAAATTGCATTTCCCACATTATTATACTACAGTAGGACTTTTGCATGCCTGAGTCCAAGATGACAGGTCTGTAGGGGAAGGCTGAGAGTTGACAATAAAGAGACAAATAGCTGCATTGAGCTGCAGTAAGGCAGTGTGTGGGAGCTTTGTTTCCACATTATTATCCAGCAAATGAATGCAATCCTTCATAGGGGCCTCCTTAAATCTAATTCTTATTCTTATTTACAAATATACTGTGACGCCAGGGATGTGCTTATCATTTAACCAGTAAAGAACTCACTCAGAATGAAAAAGAAACAAAATGAATGAAGATGACTGACCAATTGACAAAAAAAGTCTTATGGTCACTAACCCTAACAACCAATTAGTCAACTAATTGACTAAAAGGGGGCAGCCATAGCACACTGGCAGACAGTGCAGCATGTACCTATTGTCCTCCAGTGAGGTGCTGTACGCCTTCAGCAGAGCAGTGTTGCAGTTCTTCAACACCATCTATTCAGAAAATATAAGGTTTTATGTAAAGTTAACAAAAGGATTTGTTATTTTTTTATTCTTATTTTTGTTGTTTTTTTGTTTGTAGAGTAGAAAACAGCTGAAGCTGTATATACTCTGCCCATAGTGGTAGAATATACAAGGTTCCTACATGTTTTCCTTTTCAGAATGCATTTTTCAGAACTTTATTTCTTGGCTGCATTTGAGGATTTGGTCAGTGGTCAATATGATTCATGTCGACAATGGCAGGGTAATAAGACAGTGAACTAGGTCATATCACTTTATATTTTAAGATTATATTTCACAACATTCCAATAATGACAATATGTGAAATGCATATTGTCAAATACTTTTCCAGAATTTTTTGTTTAATTCCCAAAATTCTCAAGACCTGGAAATCAGCAAATTAATTTTCAATACATTTCTAGATTTTCCAGACCTACGTGGGAACCCTGAATATATACTGCAATGGTGTTTTTAAACTAAATGTACCAACTGGCACATACCCTCAGTGGTGGCACCAGATCCAGTGTGTGTTTCAGCTGAATAACATGCATAATCTTTCCTTCAGCAACTTGAACCTGCATGTGGAGAAATAAAAGGTTTGACTTGAAAAACAGGACAAATAAATAAAGACAGCAGCATAATAAGTAATTGTTCAAAGGTATCTAATAAAGAATAGTGTAATACAAACTCTGTTATCTGAACCTCAGATTTGCTTACAGGCCAGTTAACTTAACAGTTGTATAAATAAATATATAGAAGTCCATAAAAAAAAAAGTTAACTTTGCAAAACTGTTGGAATTTGCAAGTTGATATATACAGTTAGGACCAAAAGTGATTAAACTGCTAATGAAACTGTTCCGAGTGTTTTAGAAATATATTTGCATGCATGTTTCATATTTTCAATCAGCTTTGACACCATATTCCAGTGTATTTTGGTCATCCGAACATTTCACTTGACCAATGGACCTCTCTTACCAGGAGATTCAGATTAGCAAGGTTATACTGTAATCTAAGTGCTGTATGTACCGTTTCCTGCTTTGGAATCTGGACAAGAACAGAGAGCAGTTGGTCTATATCAAGGAAATGACTTATGGCTGGGGAGAGTGATGAGAGACAAAACACACATAAGTTCACATAACACATCAAACTATCAGTCATCATCTATATAAACTATTCACTGTCATATAAAGTACTGTAACTGGTCCATCCTGACCGTTCTTCAGACCAAAGAAGAGGTCCTCGTCCTGCAGCAGCTCTTGTATGGTGTCCAGGCGTATGTTGATGGTGTCCACATCCAGCAGGGGCTCTAGGATGTTGGAGCGCAGCCTTCTGCCACCACCGGGTGTTTTGGTGTAGTTCAGCACCCCTAAGAGAGTATGCTCACTCCTATACACACACACACACACGCACACACACTTACATCAGTCTCCGCCC
>OMKL01048858.1:0-10445 GCA_900302295.1 Parasudis fraserbrunneri
GAGCACGTGGGGCCCCCTCCACCTCCACCGCTACCCCCACCCTGCTCTCCCCCTCCCCTACCCAGGCCCTCCCTGCCCAGGATGGACTCCAACCACATGAGTGTCAAGAGGCTTCGCTGGGAGCAGGTGGAGAACTCTGAGGGCACCATCTGGGGACAGGTGCGCCGGGTGTGGGATGGGGCACGGAGAACTTAGAGCTCCTAAATATTTACCCTAGGCCTACCTTTAACACTTCAGTATAATTTTAAGAGATTTTTCAATAGAGAACTGGAAGCTGAAAAATAAACCTTGAAGCAAGATGTAAATTCTTCGGCGTGAATTTCAGTATGCATGACGCCCGTCTTGTGCTCCTTATGTAGTTGGGAGCGAATTCAGACTACGACAAACTGAACGACATGGTTAAGTATCTGGACCTGGAGCTGCACTTCGGGACACAGAAAACCCCCGGTGAGTATAATGATCCCACAATGTTTTTGCAAGTGGGTGTGTGCATACGTGTGTAACTCTGAGTATAAGTACTGCAACAAATGGTAGATCAATGTGTATGGAGCCTCCACCATGGACTAATCAGTGAGTCAGACCTTTTCTATTATATCCAGTGTGAATATGTCTCATGTGTGGAGCACAAAGCTGGCTTTGAATGCTTTGATCGGTGGTCCCTTCGACAGAGTGACAGCTACAACACAGCCATGGGCGTTTCACTGACCCATTTAAGTCTGCTACTGGTGAAAAGGATGGTTTTTTGGGTTTCTTTTCCTCAATACACTACCATCTGGAAATGGATGATGTAATGGTGATTGAGGCTGTACTAGATTTTCTTTCTTCTTTCTTTCTTGTATCTCCTCTCTATTCCGTTAGTTAGTTTCTCCCTTTTTCTAATAACTGTCCTACAGTATCTCTCACTCTCACTCTATTCTTTGGTTACACTTCCCAATTAGAAGCAGAAAAAAGTGCAGACACTCTCGGATAATATCCCTCAATGTCGCTTTAATGAATGGGAGGCAGTGGTATCGCTAGTCCAAATGGATGCGTTACAGCAGACTGCCTTCATCAGCACGGACGTGTCATCTGTAAATGTAAACGCCACTGAAGGCTGTGTGCTGAAACGCATTTGAAGGATATTTTATGAGACTGCTGGTGTCTATTCCTATTTTATAGGTTTGAGTTGTGTTTCATTATACTCCACAATAGCCCAGCCTCATGAAGCAACCTTTCTCAAATGCTGGGCTCAATGTAAGTCTCAGGCTGAGGATGTTGTCGACCCCCTGATATGACATTAATGAAATACCAGTAAATCCTTTACAAATGTTCAACGTCATTCATCAGACATGGTTTGCTAACGTCTGTAATTCCATGTGTCAGTGTCTCTTCCAGAGCCGTCCCCTCAGCTGGAGACCTTCAAGAAGAAAGACGTGATTGAGATCCTCTCTCATAAGAAGGCCTACAATGCTTGTGAGTAAGAAAAGAGACATCAGTAGCTTACAAGTTACTGCATGCTTTACCGAGGTGCAATGTTCTGCTGCGAAGTGCATTGTTCTACTTTTGGTTTGATTCCTCCTCACCCTGGATGATATATTTATCCTTGTATATCTGCTGCAAGCAACCAAGCTGACATCATAACTCCCTATCTGGTAGACATGACCCTGTACATGACAGCTGTGCTTTGGCCCCCATGTTCCCTTGACCCTTTGACCTCCAGCCATCCTGATAGCCCACCTGAAGCTGTCTCCCGGGGAGCTGCGTCAGGTGCTCATGACCATGGCCACCGATAGGCTGGAGCCGCCCCACATCAAACAGCTGCTGCTGTACGCCCCCGACGCAGAGGAGGTCAAACAGTATGAACTTTACAGACAGGACCCCAGCAAGCTCAGCGAGCCCGACCAGTTTGTACTGCAGGTACAAGGGCATATATGTGTGTGTGTGTGTGTGTGTGTGTGTGCGTGTGTGTGTGTAGGAGTGTGTGCATTCATCGATGGAGGGGTAGGTGCATGGTTGGAGGTAGTTGTTGTATGTGTACGTATATATATATGTGTGTGTGCGTTGTTTGTGCACATACTGTATGTGTGCAAATGAGTGCAGTGTTCATTTGTGTGTGTGTGTGTGTGTGTGTGTGTGTGTATCGTTCATTTACAGTATGTTTATGCTTCATCACAGATGCTATCCGTACCAGAGTATAAGACCCGTCTGCAGAGCCTCCTCTTCAAGTGTTCTCTGCAGGAGAAGACGGAGGAGATGAGGGCAGGATATGATTGTATCTACAAGGCCTCCTTGGAGCTCAAGAACAGCAGGAAGCTAGCCAAGATCCTAGAGGTACAGTAGATAAAGCACAATATGATACAATACTCGTATTAGTTAGAGTTAGTTAGTTAGATAGATAGATAGTTAGATAGTTAGAAAAGTCTGCAGGAACAGTACGTTCCAGAGCTATCTCTTCGCTTTGAAGTGGACCCAGCTAGAGATAACACGGCGGTTGCCAGTACATTATATAAATATTATTATTTAGAGCATGGTTTCTTAAAGTTTTCTAATCAGGGACCCAAATTAGACTCACTGAAACATATCACAAACATATTACTATTGTTGTAATGTGGGGACCCACCAGGAGATGGTCCGTGACCTATTTTGGGTCCCGACCCACAGTTTAAGAAACCAGGATATAGAGTAAAAGCTTGAAATTGTCCAGTTGACCCGGAAGGCCATTTTTACAGCTTAACGCGATCCTGTTAAGATAAAACCCATAACAAACCTCCCTGACCCGTGTTTGAAAACAGATAGTGTCTCTTATCAGATAGGGTTGAGGGTGGGGGGGCAACTCCTCACTTCTAACCAATTATCACTGAACTTTGTCCTTTGATAGAACTCAAATGAGATGATTCATTCACATCTACATCCAACTTCCACCTCCATGATTCATCCAACCAATTTATGTAGCCTATGTAAATTCCGCCACAGCCAAAAATATAACATTATTGACAAGTGATTTGTTCAGACATGTACAGTATTTTCTACTTGACTCGATATCAGAGTTACTCCTGTCTCGTGCATCTTCTGTTTTCCATTAGTTTGTGTTAGCGATGGGGAATTACTTGAACAACGGTCAGCCAAAAACCAACAAGACTACTGGCTTCAAGATCAACTTCCTCACTGAGGTATATTGTAAACTATTATATATTTAAAGTAATAATCTCAAACATTTTAATATAAATAAATGTCTATTTTGCCACTAACACAATAGTGATTCTACCTATACCCAGTTCATGAATGCTTTTACATTTGCTGTCCTTGGCTGTTTCAAAAACTGGTGTCTGGTAGGACATTCCCGGGAAAAATCATCTGGCACACAGGAAATGATAGGTTTTACGTCACCAGCAGCAACAGCAGTTTGTTTGGAATGAATAGAAGACTAATTCAGTAGTTGGCATGAATTTTCAAGATGGAAAGCAAGTCAATACAGTGCAAAAACAGAACAGCAATGATCGCCTATCACCAATAGCAACAGAAATGAGCCAAAACAAACAGAAATGAGGATCTTACGGATTACCACTTTAAAAGATATTCAGTTGAGCTAATCTAATCTGTATCACCTCACTCGCCTTTATTTTTCTATGTCATGGTATTCATGTTGGGTCATGTACAGCTCAGCACCACTAAAACAGTAGATGGGAAGTCGACCTTTCTGCATATCCTGGTCAAGTCCTTGTGTCAGCACTTTCCCGATGTCTTGGATTTTTCGAAGGACCTCACCATGGTCCCCCTTGCATCAAAAGGTAGGCAGAAGATCATCTTATTTCATCATTCAGTGCTTTGTTTGTGGACCATATGTGTAGTGAGTACTCTTGTCTCATGATGTCAAAGAGTGTTAGATAGTTACCATATGTGTCAATGTTCATCATGTTAATCTCTCTCTCTCTCTCTCTCTCTCTCTCTCTCTCTCTCTCTCCCTCTCCCTCTGTGTGTGTGTGTGTGTGTGTGTGTGTGTGTGTGTGTGTGTTTGTCTATCTGTTTGTCTGTATGAACTGAAGAGATTGCATAGGTAGTACTTTTTCCATTCTCAGTTGTATTTTCCACACTCACTGTATTAGACGTTTTTACATTGTGTATTGTGTTAATAATCTATTCTTCTTTTCCTCCTCATCTACCTCAGCCCCTTGCCTTATCAAGCCAGAGGAACAGTGTACTCTGGACCTGCGCCAACAAGAAGTGTGGCTGCCAGCACCTATGGTCGTAATGCCTATGTTTGACAAGAGACCACAAATGGAGCCTTACGGGACACCATCAATTACTATGTCACATATAGCCTATAAAAGCTTGTTGTAAATTGTAGACGCGCGAAAGGTTGGGGCTTCCCTAAGCGCTTTAGCGTGGCTTAGTCTACAGTTGAGTAGTTCAAGAGTAGGTGTATATGGCTGGAGTTATTATAGTCCATACAAAACATCTTTGGCTTAAAGGCCCATGATGCACTGATGGAAGTAAGATTCCACCACTGTATAGAATCATATCACATTCCACCCTGTAATATAATCACAGCACAATCATATTTAGGCCTACCAGTCACTATACAAGCACATGTTTGCAATTCCATGTGATGGAATTGTGTTAACACAACACTTATTGACAATCTTTTTTTATTTTCTTTTTTTTATCAAAGAAACCTAATCATTTATCTGTTGTTGTTCTTCTGAACATTTCAAAAGCGAAGGCCAAAAGCAGCAGATTCAGAGTGTGATGATTTAAATGTATAGATATGTATTATTGAAATGTTTTTGTACAGTTGTATATATGTGTTTTATTGTAACGGGATGGGGACAGTTATTATACCGTCATGAGAGTGTGATATTTTTTTTTTTACAATTATGCACAAATAAATAACATGTTTAATGTCTCCATTTATTTTCTCATTGAGTTTAGATAATAACGCTAGGATTTAATAACATACCTAGATGCAGCGCTTTTAAGTGATGGCATTCTGGCCCATACATGGACATGGGAGTGCCATCTCATTGCCGAGTTAAAATAGTCTCTCCAATGAGAGGACCCCACGTTTGTAGGCAAACACGGATGTATGCTGCTGTGGACCAACCACAGAAATGTAGGCCAGAGAAGGAGGGGGGCCGAAACGGGACAGGGAGAAGTTCAGAAAGCTTGTAGGTGGCAGCTGTTGAAGTTATTCATTGTCATGTTATTACGTATAGTTCATATAGATAGCAGTGTTTTGAATCCAGTTGGTCCCCGTTAAAAAACCAATTTGATTTGTAACCCGCAAGAAATTTGTGGGAACCTTTTAGTCTCGTTTCATATTTTCACACGGAATTATTTCAGGCCTGGACCATAAATACACTGCCGAAGCTGTGACAGAGACTGTCGTCTACAAGAGAAAGCGATGATGAATTAATGAAATTACTGCTTCAATGACTCAGATCATTATTTGCACACGGATACTATCAGAAACGTGAAATTTACACATATAGGTAACAAGTGAGAAGTTTCATAGTTATGGAACCGGGTCGGCGGAAAGGTCTGAGCGGTGTCCTGTCGTCCCTATCACTGCTATGTGTCATCCTAGATCTCCAGCTGGATGGTAAGACGAGTCTAGTTGTATGTTACGTTACTGTAGTTAGATTGTGAGTCCTAATGCACATCTGAATGTACCCGGCTTTCCGATCTTAAAGCAGTGCTGTTAAAACTGAAAATCATAAGTGGGAAAAGCTTGTATTAAATTTCCATGGGAGGTTGTCTTGGAAACGTTATCTTTATCTTGCCCCTCCCAGAACATACACTAATGGTCTAAAATATGTAATGTCATTCACTGCAATAGCATAGATTATAGCCAATAGACACACACACACAACACTGGCTACCAAGGATTTTACACTTGTCGATATGAATGTTCTACAGTTAGCTTAAGAAGCATAGGGGAGAGAGATGCTTTGAAAGGGGAAAAGCTCCATTCAACCACAATCCACTGTTTCTACTGGCTACGTGGTGGTGGTGGTGGTGGTGGTGGTGGAGGTAGTGTTGGCAGCAGCAGGTCAGGCCAGGCAATAATCTGGTCTATTAATGCACAGACATAATGCCATCGCTACTTATGAGTGTTTTCAATCCATTTTGAACCTTTAAATTGTTTGTTTACATTTGTACAGTTGGCAAATGGCAGATACACGATTGCCTGTGACATTTGTTTACCATTTGCAAGTAAAAAAAAAAAATAGGTCTTCCGCATATTAACATCATTAACACACTAAAATAATTCTGGGTTGTGGCTTAAAGCGAAATATATAGCCTAAAACAATTAATACATGTTGAGTTGAAATTGACTTAATATTTGATTAAGCGAAACTGTTCTATAATCTTCTAGCCTAGCCTTTGTCAGCAGTGTATTTCTGGCCAGGCTTATGAACACAGTTTAATGTTACAGGTGTCTTGGGTGCCACCCACGTGGAGATCGAGCAGCACTTGGAGATGGGGCGCAAGCTTTTGGCAGCAGGTCAACTGGCTGAAGCCTTGTCCCACTACCACTCCGCCGTGGGTAAGGTTACACACACACACACACACACACACACATATTTGCTGGCTGTTCAAAACCGGGTTGAGGTACAGGTTTCAGCCTAGGAAAGGAAGCTACAGTCCTTACTAGCCTGTAACAAATGTCTATCCCACTACTGGTCTTTCTTTACCATTTGTACCCTTTAAAGCATTCTATCATGCTGTATTGTTCCCAGAGTAACCTACTGAGGAATTTATTCTATGTGATTCATCTACCATCTGTTGTTTATGTTCTCAACACTCTCTCTTAAAGGGATAGTTCAGATTTTTGGAACTCTAGCCCTATTTGCTACTTACCAATGATGATGTTGATCGGTAGAGTCCTTTCTCAGCACAATCTGTGCTGTTCCTCATACTAGCTCCGGCAAGTTGGCAACAAACAAAGTCAATGGGGTCAAGCTCCTGTCTGTACAAACTGACTGAAGGCAACTGAAATCTACTCCTCAGTGCACACAAAGTAGATTTCAGTTGTTCTCAGTCAGCTTGTACAGACAGGAGCTTGACCCAATTGACTTTGTATTGGTTTGTAGCTAATACGAGGAACAGCATGAATTGTGCTGAGAAAGGACTCTACCGATCATCATTGGTAAGTAGCATATAGGGCTAGGGTTCCAAAAATCAGAACTATCCCTTTAAGCACCCCTCACTCAATCTTCTATTCTTCTAATCCAAAACCTCTTCATCCTCCAGATGCATTCTCACATGCTCATTCCACCAGTGAATGTGACAGACTGCCTATTAACAACATGAGAGAAGACAGGACATAAGGAATTTGAAGTGCATGTTTCATATTGAACACTTAGGTCACAAAGAAACCATAACAATTGTGTATACTTTGGTATATCTTCCAGAGGGGGACTCTAAGAACTACCTGACCTACTACAAGAGGGCTGCAGTGTTCCTGGCCATGGGCAAGTCCAAGTCAGCCCTGCCAGACCTGACCAAAGCCATCCAGCTCAAACCTGACTTCCTGGCTGTAAGTCTGCATCTCACCGTTCCAAGGAAAGATTAGTAGCCCTGCATCTGTTTGCATGCAGGCCAAGGCAAAATGAAAGAGTGTTTTTTTTTTTTTTTTTGTATTTCACTTTTTTCCCCTGTGTCTCTGGGGTCTCTCTCTTCTTTACCATCTCCATCTCCTCCCTCTTTTCAGGCAAGGCTACAGAGAGGGAATATTCTCCTGAAGCAGGGCAACACCCAAGAGGCCAGGGAGGACTTCCAAGCAGTGGTAAGTTGGCTGACATGCTACAATCACGGCTGCTGTCATCTCTTTTCTCCTTTCGGTTGGTTTTTGTCTGGACCAGTATCGTTTGTTATCACATTTGAGTCGTAGATTGGTGAAAATATAGACAATAATGCAGGAGAGCTAATATTTATTATGCTTTTTTATTTTGTATTTAAATTTTTATTTAACTTTTAGATTACCATATTTGTTTGTTTTTTCTGTGTTTTTCTTCTTTTTTCTGTTGATAATCTGTATAATGTCTGGGCAGAGGCCAACAACAGTATGTTTCCCTTTGTAGGATAATTCAGTTTTTCAGATTTTTTTAAGCAGTCTTCACACCACCACCACATAGGAGGTAGAAGTGGCATTCTATGAAACTAGTATTGTATTGCAGTTTTTATTTCACATGCATCTTGCAGTAAGCAATCCTTTATGACCAAACTACTTTAATTTAATATTGCTTAAAGCTGCTGTGGGTGCCTTGCAAGAGGACGAGTGATCTGTGATTGTAATGCACACAAATATGTCCTTTTATAACACTGAAACTTTCACAGGTATGTCTGAGAATATATTCCATTCGGGAAAAATCAAATGAAGCTGTTTTCATACCTTATTGATGCAGTTCTGCATTCTTTTTTTCGTCCGCCATATTTCTCTGCTCTACCCTTTCACATGAGTGTGATTGACAACAGTGGCGGCCAATGTGGTACGGGCCTTTCCTTGACAACCTCCCTGATTGTCCGGAAGCCCGAGCCACGCTTAAACTTTCAGAAGGCATTACTAAGTACATGGGCTATGGTTGTTGTTGAAACTCTCACATTACCCTACTCATTGGTGACAACCTTTTTAATGATTTTTTTGTGTCAAAATTCAAACAAACTGTTAATTAGAAGAAGTTACCAGCTGCAGGTTAAAGGTGAGATTGTCTCTAAAATCTAACTTTGATGTTTTGTCTACTCCTCAGCTGCAGCGCTCCCCGGACCAGGAGGAGGCGCAGGACCAGCTGATGAGGACTAACGAGCTGGAGGAGCTGCAGGAGGAGGCCCATGCGGCCCACCATCGAGGAGACTATAGTACCACCATCACTGTGCTGGAACGAGTCATAGAGGTATGACCCAGCTCCACTATTGGGCTCACTGACGAGGTCTGGTCACGGAGGTAATAGTTTCCTCCACTGTGGGGCTCACAGACAAGGCCTGCTTGAAGAGAGAATAGCTTCCTTCAGTGTAGGGCTCTCTGACGAGGCCTGCTGGTGGAGGTAACAGCTTACCCGGTGACTGGTCCTTTTTATGATCGGTGGGTGGAGCATAGGACTAATACTGCCGGGGTTGGGAGTTTGATTCCCCCTGGGGTCACCCATACAGAAAATGTATGCATTCATAGTATATTTGTAAGGCGTTTGGAATAAAAGCATCCACAAAATGGCATATGTTACATGAATTGGATATGGTATATCATGTCCTGCTGTTAGTCTGCTGACATATTATGGTGTGGATGTGGATGTTTGGGTTTGCTCTGCTGCGTGGTCTTATGATGGTGCCTGGCAGTAGAGGTTTGGATATGCTCTTCCGATGGGACTATTGCAGGAACCAGCTCTTCCAGTAGTAAGCCTTGTTATGAAAATGAAACTAGGACTTGGGCTTTTTGATAGGCGTGTTGTCCATGAACACACTTTCTTATTCATAGAAACGGCCTAGGGGGGGTAGTTGTAGGGGGAGGGAACATGTAATGTAAATAATCCTAATGCTATCATGATCTGGAATGTTTCCAACCTACAGTGTAATTGAAGTGAGCCAAAAGCTGGTCTGCGGTAACAAAAAACATTCCACCCATCACTTTTTATTTCTAACGGATGACGGATACCCAACCCGATGCAACCCACCTCTAGACGAGTTATCCTGCTTACTGTGCATATCTACACCCACATATTGCTTCATGAACGTCTCCATCTTCCTCCAGCTGTCCCCTTGGGACCCGGAGTCGCGGGAGCTCCGTGCGGAATGCTACATCCGTCTCGGTGATCCACAGAAAGCCATCCAGGACCTGACGCCAACCACGCGGCTACGCAACGACAACCGCGCCGCCTACCTTAAGCTCAGCTTGCTGCACTACAGCCTCGGAGAGCACCACGATTCACTCAAGTACGCCGGGGTTAATGGAATTAAACAAACCACTCTGACTTTACTAGGAAAACCCATGCAAATTAAGAAGTTGAGAACTGTGAGCGAGCTTTGGAGCTCAGCGTTCGTATCGTCGTATTGATTTAGTGAAGGGTTGCTGCTTGGTCCAAGTTCACTTATGTTTCCTCCGTGCTTCCTTCCTTCCTTCCCTCCTTCCATACGTCATCCCATTATGTGTGCAGCCACATCCGGGAGTGTCTGAAGCTGGACCAGGATGACAAGGAGTGTTTCAGCCACTATAAGCAGGTGAAGAAGCTCAGCAAGCAGTTAGACTCAGCAGAGGAGCTCATTCAGGAGGAGAGGTCAGTACCTCTGTGACACGCGTGTGTGTGTGTGTGTGTGTGTGTGTGTGTGTGTGTGTGTGTGTGTGTGTGTGTGTGTGTGTGTGTGTGTGTGCGCAGGAGAACCACTGTCTGCGTATAAAGATCCTGGGGGACTGTTACTACTGTGTGTCTGGGCTCCCGGAGCCCCGGGCCGACCACGCCCACTGCTGCGTGGAG